>VUQI01009040.1:0-10953 GCA_015106735.1 Paratilapia polleni | reverse complement strand
ACCAGATACTTACTCTGGATGGCATTACTTTTGCCTCCAGTGACACTGTGAGGAATCTTGGAGTCATTTTTGACCAGGATATGTCTTTCAACGCGCATATTAAACAAATATGTAGGACTGCTTTCTTGCATTTGCGCAATATCTTAAAAAATCAGGCCCCATCATATCTTAAAGACCTCATAGTACCATATTATCCCAATAGAGCACTTTGGTCTCAGACTGCAGGCTTACTTGTGGTTCCTAGGGTATTTAAAAGTAGAATGGGAGGAAGAGCCTTCAGCTTTCAGGCCCCTCTCCTATGGAACCAGCTCCCAGTTTTGGGTTTAACCCTGTCTCTCTCCCATAGGTGTGCCTTTTTGTCCCATCTCCCTCTGCTCTCTTCTGTTTCTCCTCACCCCCAACCAGTCGCGGCAGATGGCTGCCCCTCCCTGAGCCTGGTTCTGCCGGAGGTTTCTTCCTGTTAAAAGGGAGTTTTTCCTTCCCACTGTTGCTAAGTGCTTGCTCATAGGGGGTCGTCTGATTGTTGGGGTTTTCTGTCTAATATTGTAGGGTCTCTACCCTAAAATATAAAGCGCCTTGAGGCGACTGTTGTTGTGATTTGGCGCTATATAAATAAAATTGAATTGAATTGAATTGAAGGTGCTGCACCAAAAACCTCCTTGTGATTGCTTTGGTCACAAGATGCCAACTTGTCTGCAAACACTCACTAACTAACCACCGAGCAGCAGTGAAACTTGAATAAGTGCAATGGAACTTGGAAAGGGAGAACATTTGCCTTCAAAGTAAAAGTTGTGCCTTACTGCTGAATCAACATGTTTCAAAAGCTGCAACTTTTACTATGAAGGCGAACGATTTCATAGCGACTGCCAGCAACCAATTGGGGAATACTCATTCTTCACTAGCAACCAGTGGTTGCCAGGCAGTTGCCAACCGGTCTCTACGCCTGTGTGACTGGGGCCTAACGAACTGATAGCAAGCTTTATTGACAGAAATACCATACAAGCCCAAGAACAAAATATGCACCTAAACAACCCAACGCTGAAAAAATAGAATACTATTTGGAGACCAGCTGCCACCACTAGTGCTGCTACATTCCCAAACTAGCATGCTAGATTTCCAATTTACTGTTTTGTCCGTTATATTAGTCCCTTCAAATCCAAGAGTCAGTATTTCACAAAGATGCTTGGGTTATGTAAGAGCTGGAGGGAAGGAAGAAATCTCTCCACAGTTTGTAGTAAAGAGCCAAACAGCCTCAGATGGCTTTCTCAATTCCAGCTTTCTTTTAAGTCCACCAAGGAAGGTACCAGAGTGCTTGAACATCTGAGATTTCCAGCTTTCTCCCCACATATACAACTACAATCAATGTTCTTCTTGACTTTACAAATAGAAGTGCCATTTTACAACTGCTCACCTTGCAGCCCAGCAGCTTTGCTAGTGGCTTGGCATGAACAACTTTGCTGTGCTACTTCCTGGTCTGACCTTTATGCTTGTAATTAATACATCATTCTGTTAAGTAGATTTGCATGTTTGGGATATTGTGAAAAGTCTCTGCTTGTTGCCCACACATATATTTAGTCTTGCCAGCTGCCAGTCTTCTAATAGTTACCATTAAGCAGCTATATTGGAGTGGAAGTGTTATTTGGTTCCTTGCTTAAAGGCACACTGGCAGTACTCGATGAAGGAGTGGCAAGCCTCCTACCCATCTGCTGTATTTACTCTCTTTGGGAGAAATTTTGAATATTTTGTCCCAAAATTGCTTCTCTAACCTCTACTACTGCCCAAATAAATTCCCCCTGTAACCCAGATGAGTACTCCTCATTGATTTATTCTTGAAGTGCTCTGTCTTCGTCCTAAATGGAATATCATCAGCCAAGCACAATGGTAATGCACTCTCTCTCCACCCCTGCTCTCCTTCTCTTTTCACTGTCTTTTATCCGCGCTCGCTATCATCTCCCAAGCACAATGATAATGCTCTCCAGGCACGCATGTGTGTTCACACAAAGGCAGACAATAAGGCAGATATGAACCGATATACTATCACATCTCACTGGTTCATTATGCTTTCTACCTGAACCAACATGTGACAGAGAGCGGTGGCTGAAATTCATCAGCCAAATTAAAGCTCCTACTGGTTGAAAGCATCACGCACACTTTGTCTATCACAGGTTGCTCGCTGCTTCTGAGGTGTGTGAGTTGTTTTGTGGTTTTCTGAGCCAGATGGAGGAGGGATCTGGGGCCAAACATCAGGGACTCTGGGAATCAGCAGGGTGTCTGTGTGTATGTGTGCATGCATGTCTCTTTTTTATGTGGGATCATCACTCCTGAGTGAGCTTCCTGAAGTAGAACCCTGGTTTTGAGCTTTTACACACACATACACACACACACGTAGAGACACCCTCACAATGGGTGGGAAGGGCAGTGATTGGGTCTCAGCTGCTTCTCGGCCAGCCCTACTGGGCAAAGGGAACCGCGCAGGATTCATCAACACTTTTCTCTAACAAGCTCTGCATCTATCTCCTGCAATCTGCTGATGAGTAACAACAGGGAAGGAAGGGAGGAACACAGAAGGAGCAAGACGGAATAAGGTAAAAATGATGGGTAAAAAAAAAAAGCAGGATTGCTGTCTGTTTCAGAATATCTAAATAAATTACAAGGAAAGGGAATGACAAAATGCTGATTGGTATTGACTTGACAGAAAGGAACAGGGTACATACAGCCCTCTGACAGAATATGTGAAGCACAATAAAGCCCTGCCTTACAGGTGGGAACCAAATTTTAACCACAGCTAAATCACAGGTTGTTTTCCACTGACAAAAATATTCTGCTTGAAAATACTGACCCTCATCACGACCATACAACTCTTAGAGTTCCAGGCTGGACTTGCACTACACAAGCACCAACAGGTGCCATTAATCAGTGGGTATTTGGGTTAGCAGTAAAAATCAAACACAATATGCTTCCCACATAGGATTAAAATCCCTGATTAGTCCAAGTAACACTAAAATCAAACGACCTCCCACAGAGAAATAAATCCTAGCTGTAATGCAGCCCCCGGAAAAATCACAGAGGTAAGAGTAAGTTGTTTCTGCTAACATAAGTATCCATCATAAAGCCCAATAAGTGCATGTGTTTGCCCTGTTTGACAGTAAATCCACTTTAATGTGAAACTGTTTGCTTGTGTGCGTCTTCCCCAGTGATGCTGCTGTCATGTTCAGTGCTGAATAGTGGAGAGTCTTTATTTATTTAGCTGCTGATATCCAGTACTGTGTGACAGGCTGTAGAAATCTGGGCATCAAACTGCAACAGTTGCATTACTCCAGGCAAAGAAGTTTGGTCTCACTCATCATTAGCCGCCTCTTCAATCACCCAATCAAATTCAAACTATTAATGGGCTGCTTTATATGACGAGCTTAAACTCTCCTATTTTTAGTTGAACCAAGCTGCTGCTGCTGATTTCCTCTACTAAAAATGTCTTGCTCAAGCCAGATGAAAAATCTCTGGAGGCACCATCAATTTACCTCCATCTAAACTAGCTGTCAGAGCTCTCATCTACCATTTAAGTCTGCTCCGACTGCTTCAAGAACGCTTCCTCAAATTTGCCATGGTGATGCTCCTGGATCAGCAGTAGTGCAAAAGCCAAGGGCCAAACTATTATTCCCTTCAGCTGCTACTTTCTGAGATTATCCAGTCTGCATTTATTCATGATTTGCATTAGGCAAAAGTCGAGTAGGAAAAAAATATTTTTGGTTTAGTGATTTTATTGATGTCCCTGCAGGACCTCTTCAAAACTCCTTGGATTTATTTTTAGGAGCAACAGCTTTGTTGCTGCTGTTACCCAAATACCCCTGCTTAAGAAAAACGTGTTACTAGTGCTTCAAATGAGGAATGTTAAGTTCACAAGTAGTCCAGCCAAACAAGTGATTACACAACACAATGGCTTACCTGGCAATGCTCCAATCTGGTTCAATCTTCAGAACAGTGGGGTCTTCTGTGTAGTTAAACTTGACTTCTGGGTTTCGGAGCTCTGCATCATCGATATCCACCAAGACTGAGGTACTGCCTGGTGCCAATCCAGGTGGCGTAATGCACACTATCTCACGGGCATTCCTCCTGGATGGACACATGGTGGAAAAGTTGGAAGTTGATTCCACACCCAACACACACAAGCAAATTATATAACTAATGTCAACATGTTCAAATCTAGGGCTACATTTTCACATTTCCATTTACCAGACACCGAAAAGACAAAACCCATTTCACCAGAAACGTTTGAGACCCCATTTTTGAAGACATACAGTTTCAGCTTTCTTGCAGAAATTTCCTGATAAATAAAGAATTATGGTACCAAACTACATATAGGCCGTAGAGAGAAAAAAGGAGAAGTGAAATTAGTTTTGAGAAGGAAACTATTCACATCTAACAGAGAAAAAAATTCCAGCAAGAAGCTAGAAGTGCCTAATCACTCAGAATTATAGAATAAAGGATTATAATAATAAAGAGGCAATGATTTCTTTCTTGTGCCAGGGCATTTATTTCATACCGAGGACCAAGTGGAAGAGCTGACATATTAAATGACTTTTTCTTGTAATTACCAATGTCTGTCCTGTGAAGCCAATTAATCTCATGCTCTTTAAGTCATCTTGTAAACTGCCTATCTGATTAGATAATTCTGCTTGTGACCAGAGCACTTCAGCCCATAAAGTAAGCCAAGTTTGATCAGTCTCATGGCCTCCTGGAATTTATGAATCAAAGGTGGTTATTCACACCCGAAGCCTTTGTGTGTGTGGCCAAGGCAGCACTTAAAAAACACATGAGGCACAAATGCACTGTCTGTAACCACATGTACAACTGGGATTAGCATGTGTTCTGTCAATACATCAAGCAGCAGCAACCTACAAGGCTGGGAAAAAAACAAGCTAACGTTAAAGTGTCAAACACTGCAGTTCCTTGAATTGCCACTTGGGGCTGGCTCCAAAATCATGTCGATCCCCACAGACTCCCATGTTGAAATGCCTAATCTAACAATAGAAATAAGCATGTCTACAGTCTGGTTCAAGAAAAAGGTTTTGGTGTCTTTGGCTAATTTCCCCCTTCCTAAAAACTGCTATTTGTATTACAAAGCTTATTGAAGTTATACATTATCAGAGGTGTGGCCAGACTGAGTCACAGGTGGAGGCATAAAGAGTGAGGCTACGAGTGCTAGCTGTCTGCTAGACTTCACCTCCACTAATTTCAGGTGTCTGTGCTATTGGAGCAATTATCTAACAACATGGCATGTGGCGGGGTTCATTATGCTAACAGCCCATTCAAAATGACCTGTTGATCACCTGCTGTGGTGAGTCTACTTCTATTGTTTTATTAATATGATACTTAGAGTTAACTAACGGGTGTCTGTGTCTGTGCGATATAGCTTGCCAACCTAGCTTGCTAGCATTAGATGATAACCTATCACACTTGTTTAAATATGCTCACTTCTTTATCCAAAAAACACCACATGGTGAAAGCCATAAAGCTATAGTTGAGGTTTCAAAATGCAAGACCACAATCATTGGGTCACATTATAATGGCTAAATCAATTATTATATAGAGTCTATGCTCTGAACACGCTTGGTATTTCTATTTCTATATTTTAGTCTTGTTGGAACTGTAATCTGATTTTGTGGTTTGTGGAATTGCAGCTGATGTGAAGCCGCAAGGGAAGTGATAACACAGACTGGCTTGGGAAAAGACTATTTTGATGACTTTTTTTTTCCTTATGTGTGGACTGCATTTATACTTGGGTGCAATATGATCAACCACTTTCCTTATCCAGGTATTATATCATGCTAATGCCAGGTCTAAGTGTGTGTTGAAAATGGGGGAGGGTTGCATCGGGAAGGGCATCCAAGGCATGCAGCATAAAATCTTTGCCAAATCAATGGGTAGGTATGGTGTTAAGGAGGGAAATGCAGGACAGATGGTAGTGGATTTTTCCAAAGGTATAGAAATGGCTGTAGTGAACACATACTTCAAGAAGAGGGAGGAACATAGGGAGACGTATAAGAGTGGAGGAAGGTGCACACAGGTGGACTAGATCTTACGCAGAAGGTGTAGTTTGAAAGAGGTAGGAAACTGCAAGGTGGTGTCAGGGGAGAATGTAGCTAGGGAGCATCGGACGGTAGTCTGTAGTATGACTTTGGACATCAAGAAGGGAAAGCAAGTAATGGTAGAGGCAAGGATTAAATGGATGGTGGAAGTTGAAGAAGGAAGAATGTTGCGCAGAGTTCAGGGAGGAGTTGAGACAGACTCTGGGTGGTAGGGAAGAGTTACCAGATGACTGGTGTATCCTCTGGACAGAGGAAAGAAGACAAGAAGACTTGCTGGTGGAATGAGGAAGTATAGGAAAGCATTCAAAGGAAGAGGTTGGCAAAGAAGAAAGTGGGATAGTCAGGGAGATGAAGAAAGTAGACAGGAGTCTTGGGAGGCTAGGAGTACGGCAAAGAGAGAGGTAGCAAAAGCAAAGGAAAAGGCTTATAGTGAGTTGTATGTGAGGCTGGACACTAAGGAAGGAGAAAAAGACTTGTACTTGATTGGCTAGACAGAGAGATCGAGCTGGAAAGGATGTGCAGCAGGTTAGGGTGAAATGGAAATGTACTAATGAGTGAAGAGAGTGTGTTGAGAAGACAGAAGGAGTACTTTGAGGAGCTGATGAATGAAGAAAATTAGAGAGAGAGGAGGACAGTTGGAGGAAACATAGTGAATCAAGACATGCAGAGGATTAGTAAGGAGGAAGTGAGGACAGCTATGAAGAGGATGAAGAGTGGAAAAGTGGTTGGTCCAGATGACATACCTGTGGAGGTATGGAGATGTCTAGGAGAGAGGACAGTGGACTTTTTAACCTGATTGTTCAACACAATCTTAGACAGTAAGAGGATGTCAGATAAATGGAGAAGAAGTGTACTGGTACCAATTTTAAAGAACAAGGGTGATGTGCAGAGCTGTAGAACTACAGAGAGTTAAAGCTGATGAGCCATACCATGATGCTATGGGAAAGAGTTGTTGAAGCTAGGTTAAGAAGAGAGATGAAGATCAGTGAGCAGCAGTATAGTTTAATGCCGAGAAAGAGCACTACAGATGCAATGTTTGCTTTGAAAGTGTTGATGGAGGAATTTAGAGAAGGTCAGAAGGAGTTGCACTGTGTCTTTGTGAATCTAGAGAAAGCATATGATAGGGTGCCAAGAACGGAACTGTGGTACTGCATGAGGAAGTCAGGAGTGCCAGAGTATATGAGTATGAGGGTGGTGCAGGACATGTATGAGGACAGCGAGACAGTAGTGAGGTGTGCGGCTGGGTTCAAGGTGGGGCTGGGATTAGATCAGGGATTGGCTCTGAGCACCTTCTTGTTTGCAATAGTAATGGACAGGTTAAAAGATGAGGGAGTCTCTGTGGACTATGATGTTCGCAGAAGACATTGTGGTCTGTAGTGAGAGTAGGGAACAGGTGGAAAAGAGCCTGGAGAGGTGGATGTATGCTCTGGAGAAAAGAGGAATGAAGTCAGTAGAAGCGTGAATGAGAGAGAGGCAGGTGGAATGGTGAAGATGCAAGGAGCAGAGGTAGTGAAGGTGGATGAGTTTGAATACCTGGTGTCAACCATCCAAAGCAATGGACAGTACACAAGAGAGGTGAAGAAGAGAGTGCAGGCAGGGTGGAGTGGATGGAGACGAGTGTCAGGGGTGATGTGTGACTGAAGGATAGCAGCAAGTGTGAAAGGGAAGGTTTACAAGATGATAGTGAAACCTGCTATAATCTAAGGTTTGGAGACGATGGTACTGACAGAAAGACAGGAGGTGGAACTGGAGGTGGCAGAACTGAAGATTAAAAATGAGTACATCAGAGGGACAGTTGAGGCTTAACGGTTTGGACGCAAGTTAGACATTAAAGGCTGAGATGGTTTGGACATGTGCAGAGAAGGGACAGTGGATATATTGGACAAAGGATGTTGAAGATGGAGCTGCTATGCCTGAAGAAAAGAGGAAGAACACAGAGAAGATTCATCTGAAGATTCATATGCAATGAATCTTCAGATGCAATGAAGGAGGACATGCAGAGGGTTGATGTGACAGAGAAGGATGCTAGCGATAGGGTGAGATGGACAGATGATCTGTTGTGATGACCTCTAAAGGAAGGAGCCAAAAGAAAAAGAAGAAGAAGAAGAAGAAGAATGGAGATACTGTGGCCAGAGGTTCTCTTCTCTTTCCCCTCACCCCAGCCAGTCACATCACAGATGGCTGCCCCTCCCTGAGCCTGGTTCTGCTGAAGGTCTGTTCCTGTTAAAAGGGAGTTTTTCTTTCCCACTGTTGCCAAGTGCTGCTCATAGAGGGTCATCTGATTGTTGCGATTTTCTCTGATATCATAGGGTCTTCGCCTTACAACATAAAGTGCCTTGAGGTGGCTGCTGTTGTGAATTGGCGATATGTAAATAAAACTGAATTGAATTGAATTTTTTTCTCTGAAAAATTGTAGGTGTTAGACTCATTGAAAGCCAACATTTAGAAGCTCAATTATCTAGACCTCTCAACACATGTTAAAATTATCAGCAGAGCATTGAACACAGACGTTAACAAATGGCTTCCTCAAGCAACCTAAACCACACAGTAACAGTAACAGCAATAAATGCCTTTTCCTCCCTCCTCTGTGTGAACTCATTACCACCTTTGCAAAGTGCAGGAATCTGAGCACATATAACTGTAGATAATAGCTATTAGCCACTGTGGGGTAACTGAGGGTTTTTCTCCTTGGGATAATTAATATTTCCCACCCATTACTTACATGGTTTGCATAATTCAAGGTAAAAAAAAACAAACTTCTAAGCTCACAGTTATTCTGAATCCAGTTCCAGTGCAAGGTTGGAAAACCCCACCTGTGGTGGACAAATAAAAGTAGAAAATACACTAAACAAATGTGTAATAATCCAAACACTGGCTACAAAGGAACTCTCATCGTTACTTCTAATGCTGCTCGTGCATTCAGAAATTCTAATTCTCTGCTCCCCATTAGTCTTACCTACATAACAAATCCAAAATCCTCCCTCTCCCCTTTAAAGCACACTAAAAGCAAGTCCATGAGCTGGAAACAGACTGAAGACATTCAGGTGTCAGGCTTTAATTCTCCTAATAAAATGACATTTTAAATGCCCAAATGACAGCATGCACCCAAATGAGTACATCCTATGTTTGATTCTGTAAATAATGAGGCAATCTGATCAATTTAGTGTTTGGAATGCCTGATTTGCTGCAAAATAACTCTGAATAGAACACAGTTTTCCCCCTTGCATTTATGATAATTACCGATTTTGTCAAGTGTGAGTGCACCAGATTGAGTCATTCCTGTCTTTCTGTGTAATAGACAACTTGGTTGAGAGAAGTTAAGATTTAAAGTTGTTTTGTTTTTTTCATATTTCAGATTAGTTTACGATTAACATGTCCAGAAATAAGAGAAGCATTTCATTATCAAAAAGTATTCCTCTAGCCTGCCTAAAAGAGGTTTTTATTCAATTATCCCTTTTTTTTCTTTGTCTCTTCTGCGTCCTCCCACTCGTCTGTCCCATATTTCATCTGCATTGTTATGGCCATCCTCAAGTTAGTCAGAATACGTCTGCTGCTTTTAATTACAGCGTCTGTGTTGACAAGGAAGAAAAAAGGATGTTATTAATGTCTGGTCTAAATTGGGGTAGGTCCCAGGGCACAAATATTTCTCATGTATATGTGTGTGTGTGTTTAATTAACGTACAGTAGAAGCCATGCAGTGAGTCAGTTTGTGATGGTAAAGTGACAGATGTTTGAATAAGACCTTCCCCAAAGCTCCTGTTTATATGTCTCAATGAATGTACTTTTATGCAACCTTTAGAGTTAACGAGTGTGACAAAATAATGTAAAAAATAATTATTATTTGTTTCTTTTATGGATGATTTCAAAAACCCTTCACTGGTTAATTTTTAGATTGATCGGGAAGATATCTCTCTGGATGTATAAATGCATCCAGAGAGATATTTGAATGGTGAAGCCAGTGTCTTAAAACTGCATTCTTTATAATGGCCACCAGGGGGCAACTTCTCTGGTTGCTAAAAGAAGGCCAATTGCATAGAAATCTATAGGAAAACAACCCTAAAAGTTGCTTTATTTATAACCACAGTAAATACATTCCTGGGGACTTTATGGTATCAATCCCTGGTTTTCAGTCTTATTTAACACACCATGACATTCATCTTGTAAAATATTGTAAATATATCTAAATATAAATTTAGAGTAAAGAAGATGATAAAGCTGTCATAGCCCTGTACTGGTTTGCCTGTGGAAATTTCCAACTCTCTCCAAGGCCTGGAATGGACTCCACCTTTGGGTGGAACCCTGATGCCCACACCTCGCCCAAAACACCTGTGCTGCTCTTAAGGACCAGTTCAAGCACTCCACCTTCACCAAATTGTCTGCTTACTCGTGCGGTAATCAGGTCTCTCTTTTGTATTATCTGCATCTGTAATTCCCTGTGCTCATCTTCGCTGTGTTTATCTCCAGTGCCGGGCTAAGTGTGGGCTCCCTACCTACTCACCTCTCTGTTCACCATTGGGCTGGTCTGCCCTCGCCTGTTAGGAACCTGGATCATTCCCTGCAAACCATTCCCTTGCTTGTCCACCCTCCGTCACCTCCGGTCCTTGGATACGCAAACCAGTGGCTTCAACCCCCCTCTCCTGGATCCTGACTCAATCCCTCAAGTAAGCGCATGTTGAACTTACTCACCTCCCTGTATTCAAACATTCTTTGGATTTCACCTACTCCATATAACAGTCTTCTCCTTTCTCTCAGAATCCTGTCTTCGTGATCATCTTGGCTCTCCCAGAAAGTTCCAGTATACTCTGAACCAGTGTTTCTGTCAATAAATTGTGAATCATTCAGTTCAGCCTTCTCGAGTCGTGCTTTT
>VUQI01009021.1:4955-30338 GCA_015106735.1 Paratilapia polleni | reverse complement strand
ATTTGTACTGAGGAAAGAGTGCAGCATGTTATAACAGAAGGAGGGTTTTTTGAAAAATGAGCTTAGTCATGTGAAGCTGACATTTTTATGATTGTGAGCAAGTGTTGAAAACCTCCCGAGCCAGTTATCATCATTATCCATCGCATTTTGTGGAGAGGCCTCAGTCATGGTCTATGAGCTTTCTCCCTAGTGGCAGGAGGAAAAAAAAAGCATGGGGACCTCCAGTGCAGAGTGGTTCACTTCCAGTGAAAAAAAAACACTGATAGTTTTTACAGTGAATGGTATCACAAGACATATTAAAGTTATATTACATGTCAGCGCTCATGCTGGTGCTTAGTCATCTGTGCAGCCTGTTCATTTTCTATGTTTATCTGGGTCTGAGTCACAGCTGCCTCCAGCTCTTCCGGATGGGATACTGAGGTGGTCTCAGGCCAGCAGAGCGATATCTCCAGTGTTTCATGTGTCTGCCCAGGTTCTGTTCCGGTTCGTCCTGCCCTAAAAACCACGAGAGGAAGCTTCACAGACAGATGCACAAACCATCTCAACTGGCTCTTGGATGTGGAGAAGCAGCAGCTTTACTGTTAGTTCCTCCCAAATGACTGAGCTCCTCACCATGTCTCTAAGGATTAGGCCAGGCACCCTTCAGAGAAGGCTCTTTTCTGCAACTTGTATCCACAATCCTATTCTTTCACTGCCCACGGCTCATGGACACAGGTGAGGGTAGGAACGTAAATCGAAGATTAAAACAAAAGCTTCATTTTCAGGGTCACGTCTTCACCACAACAGAGCAGTACTGCACTCTCGTGAACAGGACTTGAACTCCTCCACTTGAGGTAATAACTCATCCCAACTCAGGTGGCAAATCCACTGTTTTATGGCTTACAAGCATGACCTCATACTTCAGATTTTGACACATGGAGTGGATGTAAAAAGTAATTTGGTTACAGTTTTTAACAGAGCTCAGATGTGTTTTTTCAGCCCTGAATTTTAGGTATCTCCTGTACTTATGAAGTTATACTGGGAAAAAAATAATGAGTTAAATAACATAAAATGTCAGCCCACCTCTATATGCTTCTAGGGCAGAATATTTTCATAGCCTAAAGGTAAAAATTTGCATCACTTTATTAAATATACAGCTGATTGTAAGGGGTCAAGTGGGAACTTCTTTCAGACTTGGTTGATTTCATCTGGAATGACCCAGGTGATCATTTTCATCTGAGCTGTTTTGCTTGATGACACAGCCTCTTTAAACCTTTTCACTCATCCTGACTGATATTCTGCACACTGATTCAAACAAAATCATCCTTGTATGAACAACAGATCTACACCCCTAAATACTCAGTAGACAGCATACTAAGTATTTCTCCTTAATGCAGTGCATTTTTTTTTACTTGCTCCTGTTTTGAGAGATGCTGAGCTCACATGTTTTTCCAGTAGCTTTGACAGGTACGTAACAACAATCAAAAACAGTTATAAACAGGGTAAGCTATTGGGCAGGGTGCAGGAAGAAGGCAAGAGGCGCATACTCCTCAGACCCCTATCACACTTTCCAGAGAGGAACTTGCTTTTTCCCAAAAAAAACAAAAAAAAAACAAAACACAGAAATCTGTGAGTTACTCAGACCTGAGGCATGAGCTAAGGTGTTTTCGTAGTACTTGGCACATAAGGGTCAACCAGTGTTTTGGTCTTTGAGAAGCTAATGCTTGGATATTCATTAATTATCCCAAATCTTGTATTTCTTTAAACACTGATTTAGAGTGCTTGATTTTTAAAGGAAAAAAAAATGTGCAATGAAAATGTTCTGGACCTCATGAGCTTACAACCAATACAGCTGACCCTGTTCAAGGGTGTTTGCTGCACTGAACATATGACTAAGATGTTAAGCAACATGTTTTGCATATATGTTACTTAACAGTTTCTTACTGTGTTAATGTAAAAACAAAACCCAGATCGTGTTTTGCTTCCATCAAATGTATTTGGTGGTGCAAATTAGTTGTATGTGAATGTACATTTTTGCAGATGGGCCTGTTAATGTTGTGATGTCTGTATTTATTTATCTTACCCATTAAAAATACGCCACAATCAACACATTTTAGTAAATCCTCTACAAGGCAGCACAAATAAATTGTGTGCAGTGGGGTGCTGCTGAAATAACAAATCTCCTGCCACGTTCAGCAGTTCAAGAATAGTCTCTGTCTTTCTGCTTGACAGCCACAACCCAGTGCGTGTCCGAGCAGACCAGGAGGATGACATTGGGAATGGAAGGTTGTCAGGAGGAGGTGGAGGATGAAGGTTGCTTGAATTTTTTTTTCTATGTTTTTTTTCACTTAGTGCTTTAGTTGCACCCACTTCCTTCATGCTAACAGCTGTCAAAACGTTGTCGGATTACAGTAGACCGCAGAGTTGCAGTTCATATTAGTGGCTGGTACAGGGCAGGAAGTTTGGAGGAGTCCAGCAAGTGGGGTACATTAAAGCTTCTTAGTTTCTCAAAGCAAAGCAGCTAGGACCCAGGGGAGGAATTTATAACACCAAGAGGGTGCTGCTCCCACGCTGCTAATTTAGGTACACGTGTCAGGGATATCAAAGGCTTTTCCACTGATGTTTTGGGTATTAGAACAGATACTCTCATAATTGTGTCTTGTTTTCACTACTGGATTTGAAGCTTCCATTAGCCTAAGATCACAGAGCCTCTTTCCTCTTGGATTAATTGAGCTTTGAGACTTTTATGATGAGGTCTCAAGATATTTGAAAGATTGTTGAGAGAGAAAACTCTGAAATCACTCATCTGCTCAGGGGCGAGAGCCTGTTGAAATAATATCAGTTCGACATGGTAATTCTGCAGCTTATAGCCTATGTCTGAACACGGTAAACCCAAAACAGAAATGTTTATGTCTTGCACTCAATAGTTTCATGGTTACATTGTTTGGATTTGATGTAAAAACATCAGTGTTACAGTAATATGCAGTGTAATATGTCAGAGGCTTTGATAATCGGTTTACCCTAAATCAATATAAAATGTCATAGCAAAGGGAGGGTGATACTGGATGAAACAGTGAAGATCTTACAAGGTTTGTATCAGATTCCTATAAACACCTAACCTCAGCCATGACATCTTATTATGTAGCCCAAAAAAGTGTTTAAGCACTGCTGTCATGTAAAAAGGTGGGTCTCTGGCATTTTTTTCCCAGCTCTTCCCAGGCGGACACTTTTTGGTTGCTCATACACACACACACACACACACACACACACCTTGCTTGTACCAAGTTGGACCTTGGTTTGCCTTCACAGCTGCTGTAATCCTTAGTGGCATTCCTCAGAGATTTGGGGCCATATTGACATGATAACATCATGCAGTTGCTGCAGATTTGTCAGCTGCACATCCGTGATGTGAATCTCCTGTTCCACCACATCCCAAAGGTGCTCTAATGGATTGAGACCTGGTGACTGTGGAGGCCATTTGAGTACAGTGAACTCATTGTCATGCTCAAGAAACCAGGTTGAGATTTTGTGATTTTGTAAGATTTTGAGCTTTAGTGATGTTATCCTGCTGGATGCAGACATCAGAAGATGGGTACTCTGTGGTCATAAAGGGATGGACATGGTCAGTAACAATACTCAGGTAGGCTGGATGTTTAAATGATGCACTTTTGGCACAAAGGGACCCAAAAGTGTGACAAGAAAATATCCCCCACACCATTCCACCACCACCAGCAGTCTGAACCGTTGATACAAGACAGAATGGATCCATGCTTTTATGTTATTTACAACAAATTCTGACCCTACCATCTGAATGTCACAGAAAACTCATCAGACCGGGCAGCATTTTTTTCAGTCTTTTCAATCATGTGTCTTGAAGCCCATCTGCTTCAAGGTTTGACATGTTGTGCGTTCACAGATGCTCTTCTGCATACCTTGGTTGTAACAAGTGTTTATTTGAGTTACTGTTGCTTTTCTGTCAGCTTGAAGCTGTCTGGTCATTCTCCTCTGACCTCTGGCATCAACAAGGCGTTTTCACCCAGAGAACTGCTGCTCACTGAATATTTTCTCTTTTTCAGACCATTCTCTGTAAACCCTAGAGATGGTTGTGTGGGAAAATCCCAGCAGATCAGCAGTTTCTGAAGTACTCCCTCTGGCACCAACAACCATGCCACGTTCAAAGTCACTTAAATCACCTTTCTTCCCCATTCTGATGCTCAGTTTGAACTTCAGCAGGTCGTCTTAATCATGTCTACATGTCTAAATCCATTGAGTTGCTGCCATGTGGATTGGCTGATTAGATATTTGCAGTAACAAAGAGCTGAAACGGTGTACCTAATAAAGGGGCCATTGAGTGTATATATCAGTTGCATACTGTCATCACTAATGGAAGAACTGTAGAAATGATCTACCGACTAAATGTTCAAAGTGCTACCAAATAATTAAAGTACACATTAAATAATTTAAAAATCCATTTATTATTTCAGATTTTTTCCGCCTTTGTTATACAAAGATGTTAAATAACTTAAATACATTCTTACCAGTCATTTGTGATCTGTTTAAACCTACAAGCTATACACATGAGGTAGAGGAAAATAATTTAGAGTTCCCATAAGACATGAATAAGTGAACATGGACAAAGCTTTGTTGGTGTAATATTATCACAAAGGGCAATACATAGCTGGTGTGGTTCATCTTTGTTTTACAAGCACAGCACAAATCCTAACAAAAAGTACATGTACATGTAAGGTGACCCAAAGGTGAACAAGTCCATACTGATGCAATCATCAGTACATATGGTGAAAAACATAATTAAAAAGTCTTCAGTCCTTTCACAAAATAGTTGATTACACAAGCAGATTAGTTCATATAAAAATATTCTTGATAACTGTGATTTGTTTGCATACTTTCAGAAATATTTCATTATCATGTGAATGAATTAAACCAACTAAATGTGTTGCTTTTAATTTTGTTAGGATTTGTTAGTGCTTAGATAACAGACAATCTTGAGATATAAAATGAAATATGTTTATAATACACACTGCTTCTTGAAGCCTCCACCCCAAAAGGAACAAACACCCAAAAGAAAAAAAAAACAGAGTAAAAAATACAGGATATAAAATCAATTTTGACTTTGAAGTTATTTACACTAAACACATGCTCATAATATATTTAAAAAATAATTTATCTTTCTTTTTTTCTACAACATAAGAATTTTGTACATGATCCACTGATGACTAAACAGTGCAGAGTTTTGGATTTGAGAGCATGGATGATTGTGACATCTAAAAACCAACCGACTGCTGCATCGTGCTCCTCTTTTCTGGAATAGATTTTTAGGCCTATGTACAATCTATAAACAAAGAAAAATGCAATCCGTGTGCATTTCCTGTCACTTCTGTTTTGAATCCATTCAACAGTAGAGAACCTTACTGTGTTTGGGCCGAGGAGGAGTGTGTGGTGCAAACACACACCAGAGGCTGTGGCGAGCAGGCATTTGTGCTTTGCGTCTCTGCATAGCTATTATGGTTTCCATGTAGCGTGCAAAGTTCTATGTATATGTTTTGACCAGTCTTTATTTGGTATACCATCTCATATCAAAATGCTTGGAATTCATCTCCTTAAGACAAATAAGTCAAGCAGGGTTCTCTTCCTAAAGTATGATTTTGCTGTCAGAAGGTGATTTGATTTACATTACTGTGACAATCATTTTTAAAAACCTAACTGTGCAGTACTGATGATTGTTATCTGTAACGATCTTGTTTCAGCAGCTGTATGTTGCTTCCACAAATGCTTCACTTATTTATTTACTATCAATTTCTGTTTCAGATGCTGGTGAGAGTTTAGCATGTGCCTCACTTTTGTCTCTATACCACAGGAGAAGAAACCTTTGCTATTTACATTTTTATTAAAAAAAAGAGAGAGAGAGAGAGAGAGAGAGAGAGAGAGAGAGAGAGAGAGAAAGAAAGATTCTGCACTGCACTGTATCTATAAATACAGATCTTTAAATATTTTTACTTGCTTTTGGGCTTCAGTGCGTGAATGGTGCTATAATACAAAGCTGGGTCCCTCACTCAGTAGTTAATTCACACCAATCTAAAATATGGCATATAAGGTCCTGTATCTTATAATATATATAACATAATGTTTTTAAAGACTTTGTGCTGAGAATACAATGAAATGTTGTCTGCATTGTTTGTGTGCACAAAGGCATTTCTCATAAAACTAAGTGAAATAATTTGACATGTTTGGAAATATAATTATGCGCCTTCTTCGAGAGTGTTAGAAGGGAAACTGAATATCACTCAGCTAGTTATCTTAGCATAAACACTGCAAACTGGGAAACAGCTAGGCTGAATGTGCCCTAAAGTAACAAAAGTCACCTTTCAGTACCTTTAAGGTTCACTGATTAACATGTTCCATCCTGTGTGTAATATGTACAAATGTGTAACAAAGACAAGGCGTGGTTTAACTTCCTGGATTAAACAAACAGGATATAGCATGCTAAATAGTGACTTTAGCGGTGCTGATGGGCTGTTTCTTTATGATAGGCTAAGCAAACCAGCTGCTGACTGTAGCGTTAAATATACCATGCAGTATTTCCTATAATGTCAAACTGTCACTGTTGCACGGTGGGGTCACTGTGTTAACTGTGTCACAAGGTGCTCAGCAACAAGATGAAAAAGTAAAATTAACTTGTATTAAAAACAACTTCACTGACTTCAGAAAGAAGACAGCCGATCAGTAAAACTCCTGCATTTACACTTGCGGAACATTACACAAATATTAGTCTTATATATTTATATTAGCTACGAGGCTTATGCTTTCAGCTTCACTTGAACAAAAAGTTAGATTTCAGTCTCAGTTGCCCCAAACTGTTTGAACCCATACGGTACACACTGCATGTCAACGTATTGTATATGGCTCAATCAAATCGTGGAAGCTGAAGAAGAAAAAAGGATACGAAATGGTAGGGAGCTAAATTCCTCCAGTTCTCCACAGTTTTCTTTAGACCTTCAAAGTAGATTTGAGTCTCACAAAGCTCTACAAATTTTGATTTGAGTCTCACATGGGCCTTCTGCTGATCAAGTGATCACCTTTTGCTATGCTTCTGGCTGTAATAACAAGGCCACTGTCATCTCCAACTTGGATTCATATTTGCTCTGTTTCTCTCTGTTTTATTCAAATACATATAGTGGTTTAAGTTATTCCCTGAACACTGGTTCGCTCAAGGCTGAGAATAGCCTAAACTGACTGGTTTAGTTATCTTCTGTTAATGTATTTACTAACAGCTTCATATTATAATATTACAAAAATAAAAAATAAAAATTTAAAAAAAGATATTTTTGTTCCTCCCTGTGAAGGAGTAGTCCCAAAGGATCTATAAATTATCCACAGCAAGACGTCGGACACAAGCGTGCTGCTTTCCAAAGGGCCTTGTCAACATGAATCAAGAAGAAAAATGAGCAAGAGCACACAAACAACAAACATTTGTGTGGTTAGTGGTTTGTTTTAACATAGTTAGATAAGTGGCTTATATAATATCATTACAATATAAATGAATTTATTTACATATATATGCAAACACACAATGTGTGTGAGTGTAAATATGTGCGTGTAGAGTAATTCTTACACCCTGTCTTTTTCTTTTTCTTTTTTTTTTCAGTTTCTGAATATGGATTTCATCGCCATAAAAAGTCGTCACTTGAACTCCACTTCCCCCGTCACTATCTACCTCATGCTCACATGCTTACAAATACTGTACACATGTAAAAATTGTCAAACACACACGCAAACACACCCACACACACACACCATTCCTCTTTGGGCAAAGCCCCAGAAATCAGTCTGTTGGTGTTAATGTCCATGTGTTTTATCCTCATTAGCTGGGCGTCAATCTGTTTTCTTGTGAATGGATGACAATGGATTTTTCTTTAAAAAGAAAAGTAAAAGCTTCTCTCTTCAAGGTAATGCTGTGATAAAAAGCTTGAGATGCTGACCCAGTTGTCTGAGAAAGTTTTTATTCTGCAGGACCTCTGAAACCCAACCCACAGAAATCCCTCAAAGTGCTTATTGCTTCTTGGCTCGCTCCTTTTTTGCTTGCAGAACACTGTTCTGACACTGAAAGCAAAACTCTGCATGAGAGCAAAATCAACGCTCCTCTTCAACACAACCATCTTCCACTGATTGAAGGGGCTGAAAGGTGCCTCGTTTACCCTTTGCAGGTGTAGACCTCCTCTCTCTGTGTGCACTGCTTGCATTCAACATAACAGCACCAGCGCACCTGGCATTGGCAGGGCCTGGTCACCTCCCTACTTTGAGTGTTGTGCCCTCGCCCGCAACAGATCGCATCGCAGTTCTTGTCCTTGTAGCATTTGCGGGCTGCTGTGCCCGGTGAAAATTTGCTGGGTCTACAGAAACTGGGTGAGTCCTCGATGTGGAGCAAGTCCATAGTGCGGGGGATTTGATCGTTCAGCCCAGTCAGGGGCTGTTGTTGCTGCTGCTGCTGGTTCCGGCCTGTGGAGATCTCTCCCTCCCCAGTGGCCTCATTGGTGGAGCTGCCGACCTTAACAGAGGTCTCATAACGCTGCTTCAGCTGCTTGCCGATCTCATGGAAGGGCAGGAGCTGCCTCCAACAGGTCTGGACGGTGCAGGAGCCGGAGACGCCATGGCATTTGCAAGTGGTCTCCACTCCAGCCTTGATTACCTGGACCAGAGACAGAGCAATACTGTTAGCCACTGTGAAACATTAAAGGCACATAATGAAAGGTACGTAATTTAACAAGCTTTTGTTTAGCAAGCAGCACTTGAAAGAGCCAATTTTCTAGAATATTCTCACAACTAGATGAACTGGGTGGAGTACAGTGCTTTGGGAGGGATAAAGACATATATTTTACATTCACTGTTCTCTTTCATATCATAATTAAAGAGAAAATCAGCAGCTTCACTTATTGCTTGTGAACTAAAGGAGAACAATATAACACTGTCTGAGGCTTCATATAAAAGAAAAAGGGAATTATAGTTTGTGGGAGGATTGATTTTGTTGTAATAACCACAGATTAAACTCAGTTATGGTTATTATTGTAAGTGAGAGGGGGTTATGGGTTAGAAGTAGCCACAAAACAATCCATTCAGACAGCTATGGGAACCTGTAATACTTACTACTATACTGTGCACTTTACTTTAATATCACTTGACCTCTTAGCAGTCAGCCAGAGTTCATTTCTGCATCAACCACAATGTTTAAAGCAGAGTGTGTGCGCAAGAATCAATGACAATAACATATTGTCTTATATGGGGTTTGGAAACAATTTACAATTATTTTCTCAGACTGTGAGAGAGATCGGGGAGCAGGAAGTGCATATTCATCACACCAGCAGTTCAAGTAAATTTGATCGGTCAGCCTTTAAAATGTCGGGGGGGATGCAGAGGCTAGCACATTCCAGTTTCATCCTTGGTGTGGGAATTCATCCTGTGCGAACGCGGTACACCTCACTACATGTCCAAATTACAAAAAATAGACAAAACAATGTTGTAAATCTTTTATCACAAATAAAATCTTCAGAGAGACTGGATTTAAGAGAGCCAAGTTGAAAACGAACCGCTTGCATTAGTTTTGGGGAGAGTTTTATATCTGTTAATATTTGGGAAGTGTGTTTCAGCCATAATTCATTTTGAAACCAAAATGAAAAACAATAGGAGCAAAGCACAGTAAAAGAAATATATTCCAGACCATTATTGCTTTGGCTTGACATATTAGGACCATTTATTCTGCTATTAAAAAGACTTCCAAAATGAAAAACCTGTATTTGCTCACCACAAACAATCACTGAATTGTGCCAGAGCACAAATGAGACTCGTTGCCTATCTAATCTAAAACCAAATATTGACTAATGAACACTTTCAGATTTCACAAAATTTACAGCAGCAATACTCTGGGTTTCTTTTAAAGAGCTTTCTTGGATTTTTGAAACTGTAGGCTATTTTTAATTAATTTTACTCTCCCAAGGTGCTCCAGTCAATATCCTCCTGCTGTGGTCCTCTTGTGGTCCAGGTCCTCTTTGGTCATCTTAACTGTGTATTTGTAGATAGTTGAGATGGAGCCATTTGTCTCAAACAACAGGGCTGTAATGTTTAAACTCCAGTATGACAAAAGCAAAACCCAAGATATGGTAATACAGCATATCCAGGATAAGACGCAAAATGAACTGGTACTTCAATACTTCAATGTGATGTTTGCCGACAAAAAAAACTCAGACTATATTGTATCTTTGCAGTTTTCTCATTGTTTAAATGATTCATACAAGCAATTAGCCAACCTTTCTGTTTACATACTGTCTGTCTCTCCATATGAACTCTGACCCTGTTCAAACTGTTTTTTTAAGAATGTTTCCTAGTTAGATTCATGTGTATAACTCAAAGTCTGTAGAAATTATTATGTTAATAAAAGGCAACTGAAGCTGACACTTTGGGTATATATACTGCTATGAAATTAACAAACTTTTCTTTTCCATTGAATGCCTTAAAGTTCCTTTAAAGTTTTCTAACATCACTGACATGTGCATGAATAACTGTCTGCCACAAATTAAAATTAAGTTGAGTTTAATGTTTTGGATAAATTATTAGCTAATACTGTTGCTGTTAAAGTCACAGATGATTTATGATAATCAGCGAAGGAGTACATGGACCTTAAAGGGGCAACAGTGTTGTAGGAGGAGTTAGAGATCTGAGATCAAAGCAACAGACACTGAGATATTCTTTTTTGTTGCATTGGTTGACTTTTTGCCCGTAGCACAGGTCAAGTTCCAGAAAGAATGAATCCCCCATTTCCCATGGTCTTTGGTCAGACCAGTAAATAAATAGTGGTATCAATCTCATGTTGATAAATCTACTCTTTTTGTCAGAATATCGTTACCTCCACTCTCATGTCTGTTTGACACACTTACCTTCATGCCCACATTCGTGTTGTGCATGTCCACACGTGCACGTAGGTCCTTGTTCGAGCGTTTGCCTAGGAAGTCCTTGACAAACTTGTTTGCGTATTTGAGGTTGTCTCCACAGCCTCCCCACTGCCATGCCTTGCGGTTCTCCAGGTCTGGGGCCTCGTCACATGTACAGCGCTCCATGCGCCCTGCGCTGCAAGCTTTGGCCATTGCATGAGTTAGACCCGCGGAGGAGATGGCATACAAGAAGGCCGTCTCTTTAAATCCTAGAGAAGCCCATTGGAGAGTGGCAAATGAGAGGCAGGAAAATACAGTATGTTCAAAGGAGTTGCTCACACACACTCAGTTGTAGTTTTAAGTACACAAGAGTAAAATGCACATATCGGCACTCAAATGAAGAAAAAAAAATAGTAGTAATAATTTATCTGTCCCTACCTCTTTTTAATATGTTGGCTCGGTGGCGCCCCTCTAAGGTGCAGTTCCACCTCTCAAAGCGGAATTGATACTGGCATTCTAGGGCGCTCATGGTGATGGCCTCTCTTAGGGTCTCTGCCACGCCCGGGTCTCGTCTGCACATCCTGCGCTGCTTCTTTTCCAGTTTGAGCCGGTCACACAGCTTGTAGTGGGCCCTGCCTATGTTCTCCTCTGGTAAAGAGTTCAGGGGCAGGAGAGACAACGGTTCATTACCTGTCAACCTGGAAGAAAATATAACAGACACAGGCAAGCCATTTGAAAACAGAAAGGGACTGGATAAGTCTTGGTAAAGTCAGGGTTCAAAAGCACAAAATACTGACCTTCCTGGATAAACAATAAAAGTAGCAAAGATATACTACATAAACAGCACAAGAAGCACAGCTGCTCATATAATGCTCCAAAGTTTGGTTAATGTTCAAATGAATTCAGCTGTTCAGTGGTTAATGTTCAGGGGAATTCAACATTTGCTGGAGATTGAGATCAACTCAGTGCAGGCGTGTCTGAGTAAAGAGCAGTTTCTCTGCAGTGGTGGAAAAGTTAGGTTTACGATATAATTCTTCTGAATTAAAAATGTAATTTTAGGTACCTAAAAATCTTATTGATACTTAAAATGTAGGTACAGTAGAACAAGGGAGTTATGACTGGCAGTTTTAAGGCAATGGAGAAACAAGTTATACTGTAAGCATTTTTGTGAGTAGTAGTTACCCACAGTGCAATTTAAAAGAAAGGAGACACTTTTAATTTAATACTTTTAAATTATACTGGTAAGAATTTTCAAAGAAAGACTGCCTTTGGAATACTTTCAAATAAAAAAAACATATTTTTCATGTACTAAGTAGCATTAGGTTATTTTAGAAGGAGGAAAGACAATGTCTCGCCTTCTTACATTGTAACTACACAATATTATTAGTGGTGTGGGCTGTATTATAGAATATCCAAACCTCCTTTCTTTTAAAATACCCCTTGGGTAACCACTATTTACAGAAATACTTGCAGTATAATTTGTTTGTTCTTGCCTTTAAAACTGCCAGTTGTTACTCTTTTATTCTACTGTACTGACATTTTAAGTATCATTAGGAGCGTAAGTCATTATTTCTAGCTACTAAAAATTACAACCTATTCAGAAGAATTACATGGGGGATTGCACCATAAGTTATGGGCTGTATTATGAAGTGCTACCAAAAGTTCTTCTGTTTTCATAAAGTTCCTAAGATCAAAATATTCCTGTCTTAGAGCAATGAAGTTACAGCACCAGCCACTTACTGACCACAGTTTAACGCTGCAGTCATGCCACATGCATATAAAACAGTAGCCAGAAGATGGTTGGTTAAATATTTATATCACATCCTGAGGGTGGGTGGGGGATGTCACTCATTGGTGTATAGATTTAAACATGACACACAGGATTTTGTTCTTATTATAAAAGAGTCCTGGGATCTACTTTATAATCAGTTTCATCTGAATTATGACTAAAGTAGTAGTTATTTATAAAACATTAATTTAATGTGGAAATTATTTTTATCAGAAAATCTAGACTTTCTGTAGGGGGCATATGCATCCAAGACTGCAGTAAACTTTGTAGCTCCATCTTTCTGCCCCACCTCATTCTCTGCAGCAGCAGCAGCAAATTCCCAACACCTAACCTTGTTTGGCTTTGTTTTTGACCACACGTTTTTGACCACACCAAATAATCTTGTCTTTCAGAAAGTTTGCTTTCTGGTTAGCCAGGAATAGCTATTCCTGGCTAACTCCTCATTTTACGAAGACATCAAGGGGAAATTGCAAAGCAGGCGTCACGTAGGGGTAGATGAAACAATAATTCAGGTAGAGAATTTGACTCCACCTCAGGCCAGTCAAATCAAATCAACAGACTGCTAATTTTGTAGTCTAATGCTATATGGTGATCAGGCTTTAACAATAGCTGACTTTCACTACATAATATTTCACTTTAATCATATTACTGGACATCCAGTATAGAAAGAATGTTGGTGGAGAAAGTTTCTATCCATAACTACAAAAAACTGTACAGAGTTATTTAGGATATTATGTGTTATTAACATGATATCAATATCTAATCTGATCTAATATCATTGTTACCCCTAACCTTGAAATTGATCCACGATGCTCATCTGGAATGAAAGTTAACATTATAAATGCAACGGGACCAACCAGCTCATCTCAACACTGATTTTTTCGAGTATACTGAGAGTGCACTCTCAAAAAGCCCACCAGGAACAGCACGTACAAACAAACGCTAGAAACACAAACCCATTAGACTATACTTTTAAAACTGAGAATTACATACAAAATGAGTTCAATCTTTAAGATGACTATCTTTATTTTTAACATCAAACAAAAGCCTCAAAAAACTTTGCACACATTCACTGAAACTGGACTTAAGCTACACCAACACAAAAAGACTAAGTGGGTGTGGTTTTAGCTAGAATTGACCTGGACCCTGAATGGCAGTTATTGTTTTAACCATTTAGCTGCATTTCTTTTTTTAATTCTCTCCCCTTTCTACTCCACCTTTCGTTTTGACCATCCATTTCTCCAGACGAGAGCGAGAATGAGCAGCTGGAAGTGTGCATCTATGTGAGTCTTTGGGGTGTGCACTCTGGTTCTGTGGACGTTGTGGAGAGAGTACAGCAGTTTGCGAGAGTGATTCGGTAGACTCTGAGAGGTCCGTCAACTCACTAGTGCTTGCTATAATGTCACTGGTCACAGCGGGCCAAAATGGCCCTCGGGTCACTGGGAAATGTCCCAGTGCTTCAGACAGCCAGTCTACCACTCATGTCATTGGTTTCATTTCAGAGCTACTGATGATTTGTGAATAAGTTAGAAATTGTTAGATAATGTTTAAACAAGTTTTTTTAATTACTATTATTATGCTCATCACAATTTATGAATCAAACAAAGGCAAACCATCTGGAATGAGCTTAAGACTAAGTTAAAGTATGAATCTAAGAACAATTTTGTAAATGAGGCACCTGTATTCGACTTAAAGCTGCAAAGCACTCGAAATATAACAAGCAGAAGTTTCAGTTCTAAACATGGTATGGAGAACATGTGGTAGACTTGCACTCCTTTCGTCAGTTTATTTAAGGGATGCGTATATAAAACACACAAAGCAGGGATTGCCACATAGCTGGCAAAACCTGCAACCAGCGTTCTGAGGTTGTGATGGGGAGAGCAGAGCATTACTTCCATAAACACACATGGGGGACATGACTGTCAGCCTGTGACCATTTTGGTCACACCAACTGACAGGACTGGCACTGTAGTTGTTCATTATGTGTAATTTCTGGCCTCCTTTACACTGTTAAAGTGAAACTGAAGAATAAATGGATTTACTGAACTCACAAAAGCACAAGTCCTCTGGCCTGTGTGCTTTTGCAGCCGGACTTCAGACTTTGAAAGGACACTTGTGCATGAACCAAAACCTTATTTATCAATGATTTGGACTCCTGGAATTCGGTGTAGGCTGAATTTTCCAGACATGTAAAAAAGTGCACTAAGGCAAGGACTGAAGGCCCCAACTTTGCATTGAATATCTTATAGGCACATTACATGACAGCTCCTAGGCAGAATGTCTGAAAAAAGTGTAGCTGAGAGACAATAATAAATTATTTTAGTTTGTAAAGAGGGCAGAGTGACACACTTGAAATCAAAATTGTATTTAGTTTTTGGCATAAGTGGAATTCCGATGTTTGTTGCCTTCCATTGTGATGTCAAAAGAAATTTAACATTTGAGATTATAATTTGTCACTTAAATCCTTCATATTTCCGATATCACAGCACTGTTACATCAACAGTCATAAATTGTTGTCCATCCGGTCCTGGTTGCTAAAATTGTACATACAGCCAAACCAATTAAAAGAAGTCCAACTCCACGACTAAAGATTAACCACAGCAAATGGGAATACTAAATACAATATATTTATGTAAAGGTGCAGAACACCTGCTCACTGTATACACCAGGTTAGTTAATGTACCAGAAGTGTTGATCACATTACTCACATTTTAGACTTCATTATTGCTTTTCAGAGACTATTCTGTCACCACTCATATTCATTTCAGTCATGAACAGAAGGTCACAGGATTTATTCAACACAAGATTTGTTTTATTAAGTCCAATAACTGACTGAAATGTTTCCCCTTGAGTCCTCAGTTTAATATCAGTGAACTTAATAGTTCACAGATGTTATTTGATGCTTTCTTTATAATAAATTCATAGTCTGGTTGAGAATCTGTGTAGTCAAATCAAAAAGGAGTCATCGGGGTTTGCTTTCAGAATGGGTCAAATGGCTTTCTTTTTGCAAAGTGTGTTTGCCTTTTCTTAACTTGTCTGACAGCAATTTCAAATGGAAACCTGGCAAGCTGTGTCTTGACAGAGATCGCTCTCCCAACACACTTAGAGAATTAAAAAAATGTATGGTTTGAGGTGTACAGAGCAAGGCAAAGAGTGTCTCTCTCTGAACAACTGACATTTTCCTCTAAATTGTTTCACGCTTTGTTAAGAGGGATTGAATGATGGTGCAGAGTGGAGTACCTGTCTAAGACCACTTGAAACATCAGTTTGGAAAATGTAAGATGTTGTTCAAACCCGCACTACACTTTGCTCATGCATATTTCGTCAAATGTACAAATAGACAGCTATTGATGAAATGTATACTATGTATATACCCATCTGACAAATGGTGGTTGAAATACACTAATACCACCGATATGATGTGTACATTCCTCCGAAAGACATGCAGAGTCACACGTATCAGCTCAAATCTTCCAAAAGCCCACATGCCTACGAGAGGCCATTAGAATGGCAGGCCTCAACTGTGTCTGTAACGTCTGCTTGTGTGAGACAAAAAACGATGGTCTGAGTGAAGCTGGAGGGAAGCCAAAGATGACACGACACTGATCTCAGCACTGCTGTCTATTTTTTTTCTTTTTTCTTTTTTTTAACAGAAAGGCATTTTTCTAGCTAGTTACAAAGACACCCTGAGGGCAAAGCGTGGAGGAGAGGGACATTAGAGCAGAGAAATACTTCTTCACATCTCTAGAGAAGAAACTACTGGCCGAGGCTCACTCTTGTGCAATGTTTCCACTCTGTGGCAGACCAGAACACAGTCAACTAGTATCACAGATGTACACTGCTTTATTTTCTTCTACGTTTTAAAAGACAACAAGTACTGTTTACAAGTGGATGCACTTTTTAATATTTGCAAAAGGAGAGGTGAGAGTTGTTCATTTTAATCCGATTCAAAATTGCTGGATTCAAGATAATATTTTCCCTGGATGAAGGACGGTGACCCCTGCTATCACACAAAAGGGTCGCACATTCCAATATGATGATCTGCAAAAAAAAAAATATCACTCTGCTGTTTGCTGAAGAATGAACTCATTCAACTCACTAAGAGGAAAAGAATTGGAACACAGTTTGCTGGTTCAATCATAAACTCAAATCTGAAATCGGACAAATCAGAGTTTTCCTGCAACAGTGACAATAACTCGCTCAGTGAGAGTGTTTCTTTAAATTATGTGACCCGTTTTGCTTCAACAAATTTTGATTATACCGACATTCACATCTCTACTTACTAGGGTTGAAAGGATGGATCATGAAAAATTTAGTGCAGTGTTTATCTGAAAGGCATCACTACTACTACAAACTGGTAAGTCGCTTGCTTTTGTTTTTGCAAGAAAAAAAAAAAAAAGAATGCCCATCACAATTACCCAGAGCTGACAGAGCTGACAGGGATTGTTTGGTCCCGTAGAAAAGGTCAGTGAGACAAAGGAACACTGCAACTTTTCACATTTTAGAAAGTGAAGGAAATTTAGGGTGTTTTTGTTTAAAAACTGCAAATCAAATTTTGAAAAGTTATGTATAAAAAAAAAAAAATTTTTAAAAATCAGTAAATCCTTAGTCTGCATCAGGGCATCCAACAGCTTTAAAGCTACTTTTGGCTGCTCCCTTATTCACAAGGGGTCACCACAGCAGGTAGTTCTGCATGCTTGATTTGGCAGATTTTTACACCAGATGCCCTTCCGGACACAACCCCAAAGGGATTTGTGTCTCCTCCCAGAATTGAACCAGGGATCATTTGCTTGTTAGGTGAACATGTAAACCACTATGCTATGGAGAAGTACCTGAACACAGTTGATTATCACAAAATGTGCACCTTCACAGTATCTTCTCCGCAGTGAATAAGAAAGCACGAACACATGTTTTCACATCATGGTCCATTTTCTGTAGGTGTTTTTGTTTGAGGTGTTGGCACAGCAACACCAATTACACAAGGAATATAACACCAACATATAAAAGTCATTATTATCCCATGCGAGGTGGGATTCCTGCTGATGTTTGCTCAGCTTTGCTTTTTCCATTCACACTCTACACACTGCACAGACATCACTGACCTACTCTCACGCTGCACCTCCTCCACTGTCTTTCTCTTAGTAACAGTGGAGTTTGTTTAGTCCTTTCTCTCCACCTGTCAGCACCTCCCATTGCCCGTAACATTTACTTTATATATATTTTCCAATGCAGCGGGTTCAGAGAAAAAGGCTCATTTCACACAGAGCCTAAGAGCCAATCCTTCAAGGAACTCATTGACTAGCTCTAAACTTTGCCATCATCACTCCCTCTTTGGCTTTACATTACACTCCTGGAAGTGACCCTCAGCTGGTAATTCTGCTCTTTCTTTATTAGTTTGGTATGTAAATAGTTAAGGAAGTGCAATGCTACCTACTATCTGTCATAGTCAAAAAAAAAATCCTATTACTTAAACTTATTAGGCCTAAACAAATTCTTCCTCAAACTACAAACGCACACAGCCTGTTAACTGCTTGTGTTATTCATATACCCACACAACTATATATTAACAAAAACAGCTCAGTCTGTGTGTGTACATTAATCTCAAGAGGCTAAAGCTGAAAACTTTAGAAAAAGCTGATCTAAGTCCAGTATCACAAGAACATGCCAGACATCTGGTTGTTAAAAAAAATGTGCTTTTTCACAGTTTTATGTTAATGTGTGTTTTGGAGTTTAGTCACAGCTAGGGCTCAAACAAAAATGCTTGTTGATAATACAAAAGAACACTCTCTTCTTATCTAGTGATGAGAGGGTTAAAAAAGTTGTATAGGCCTCAAGCTGCAGCTCTGTATGGATGTTTTCTCTGTTTGAATCTACAATTTCTGTAGGAGATATCCATATTCTGTAAACATGTGATATTACAGATTGCTGAACTAGTGTGTAATCTCCCCCTGGAGATAAGAAAACCACCTGTTGAGCAATAACAGTGCAAAAAATTAAAAAAAATTAAAAAAAATTAAAACACAACAAGAAGTTAATACAGACAAAAAAAAATGCTTTTAGTTTTCTGCTTTTTGTGGCAAGAATTCAAGCACTTAGCAAAGTGTTTTGGCAATTTCCAGCCAGTGTCTGTTTATCAAACACAAAAGTGCCACATTTGTATATGCAGTTACATGCATGCATCTATGTGCACATGCATATGGGGACTTACAACCTTAAGTCAACACCTACAAGTCGTGGCTAAATGCGCCCAGACAGAAAAAAAAAAAAAGCACAAAAGCCACAATTTCTCCATCAGTCTGAACTTGCAGGTTGTGTGGTCTAGTGTCTCCTAGATCACAACCAACCCCCCTCCTTCTTCTCCTTTTTTTTCCCTTTCCTCCAAACTTCCCCTATTCCCACTGGTCAATTACTCTAAACGAATGTCAATCATTCCACCCAGCTGTTGGCTCAAAACAAAACCTTCTCTAGACAAAACTATTGCAGCCTACAACCTTAACCTACGCAAGACAATGATAGACGTGAACATGTGTCCTGGGAAAGTTTAACTGTGATGAAGACAAACTGCCACGCTCACCTGATATTAATCTGTGGAAAATAAATATTTAAAAAAACTGTATTACTCTGAAACTCTGAGTTTTTGTAGGAAATTAAGCTCGCCATTGGTGATCCCTTCTTTTCTCTTTCACTTTTTTCCTCCTGCTTTAACAGCATTTAAAATGCTCCTTTTTGGGGGGAATTGTGTGCTTTTCTCAGAAATGTTGGATGAACTTCAGACCACCCTGCCCAAGTCCCATCTGGTGTATCCCAGGCCATGCCAGAGGTAGTAGGAATGTGAGTGTGTGTAGTGTTTTCCCACTGGCCCTCTCTAACCATTGCTGACAATGTGCTCCACAGCTTAGACATGAATAATTGGAGAAACCATGAATCAGTGTCGAATGACTCTCTGGTTGCTATTGTCCACCTCCAAGAAGAAGTGTAAGAGAAGAAATCCTGCACTGAACTCAGACATTTTCTCCATGGTGAAACTTTTCATTCCCTGAATCATTAAAAAAAAAAAAAAAAATGGGGGAAAGAGTAAACGATTGTGTATACAGCTAAGATAAGATAAGTCCCTGGTTGAAAGGTGTTGTGATTACTTCTAACAAGCTGTGACTGACACAGTACAGTAACATGACAAAACAAAGTGGTACTGGCCTGGGACTTAGTAAGTCATTATTAGTTGAGTAATGAGCCTTTCTGCGTAGTGGGAATGTCGTGCAATGTCTAGAAATGCTGCTGTTCACAATGCGAGGGGGAAAAAAATCCGCTATCTTGTATGACTTAACAGGATATGACCCAAAGTTATGTCATCTGCTGTCCTTTCTGGTCATTTACAACCCACAGAGGGTAGGTCAGACTACTCCCATAAATTGGCTGAAAGGGACAGGATTCTGTTTATGTACTCTTGATATTTTAAAGGTATATGACACTATGCATGGGTAAAAAGTTGTACTAGCAAATACTTTTCTTTAACTCTTCATAAAATAGGAAAAAAATGGGAAAATTTAGTGTCCAGCCTAATTTTTTAATCCACAACTGTGAATGTGAAAACTGGTAGCCGAGCAGCAGCACTATAGGATCTGGCTTTGGGAATGGGAGTGTGGGGTATGGTAAGAGGTTTAACTGCTATGTGAGAACTCGAGGCTTCTAAGGTCAGCAGCTCAGTTATAGTCACTGTGTGACTGGCACAGATTGGGCGCGCAGCAGTGTCCGCATGACTCCCCAGTTCTAGTCCACACCATGGCACAGAGTAGCCCTGTACCAGCGCACCGACACACCAAACACGCTCAGGCACACATACTGTACTCGGCTCTCACCGATTCCACGTGCTGAGCCAGACTATGGCTATTTGGTGAGAAAATTGATCTTAAAGTCAATTTGACTTTAGGATCAGAGAAATTCAGCAAAGCAGATACAAATGAAGTCAAAGACTGTAAATGTCACATTTTCTGCTGCTGTTTTTTGTGGTTTCTTTTTTCTTAAATGGCCTTCAGAATCTAAACATACCACATGTTATTCCTTTAAATCTCATTTAAAATATTAAAGCTCAAATACTTTTTGCCACAGTATTTTTCAGAGTTAAAGACAAAAGGTGTTGATTCACCACGTCTGACAAATATTACCCAGGATTTTTCTAGTGTTTTTGTGCACATTTACAACTCATATATCAACAGGAGCAAAAAGGTTTGACTGCTGACAGCTGCCTGATGATTAAAACAGCAGCAGGACCATTTTCAATGTGAAATGAAATCTGCTCCAGGGTTAATCACAGAACGTCTTCCGTGCTTTGGCCCATTCATGTCATTGTGTGTCTGACTGTGTCCATTCTCAAACTAATACTCAGGCTTTATGGATAAATAGACCTTCTGAGCAAAGCTTAGTGTATATATCACCCATTTACCAAGCACACCCATCCCAGTAGAGTATCTGAGTGCACATCAGGTCAATCATCTATAGGACTGTGTTTGTGCAAGATAAACTCAGGATAAAGTGCAGTAAAAGTTTTACCCTGCAGTCTTGATCAACTTTCTTTGATCCTCTAAAAAAAAATTCAAAATTTTTGCAAACAGGTGGATGATAATGAAAAAGATTTTATGACGACTGCTACCGAAATCATTTGTTTGATATAAAAATAGAAACCAATTTTGTTAAAGTCTTCTTTTCTTGGATGTGAGAAAAGAAGATATTCTCTGGAAGACCAAAGCCTTAAGTGAGGGTTTTGACAGTCTGCTAATCTTGGCACGTGTGAGGTCCCATGTCTCTCCTATCCCCACAAACTACGCAGAGAAAACTCGTCTGTGGTCAAGGATGGAAAACACAGGACATAGCGGTCGCACTAACTAGCATCATCTCATCAATGCCTGACCACTAAAAGTATCTTGACTCTATATTAGTTTTCCTGTTTTGCAAATTGCCCATGTCTCCAGCTCCATCTGCAAAGATCATCATATGTTTGCATTTTGACCAACAAGATTTTCCTCCCCATATCTTCTAACTATTCATCAGTGAAATGCACAGCTGACTGGTGGAACTGCCCTGGAGCTGCCGTCCTAATCAAACATTTCTTAATTGTGGTCTATTCGGCATGCTGATGATACAAAAACTGTTCCTCCTTAGGATGTGAGCACGCCAAACGCATTTTAAAAGCCTCACCAAACCATGTAATCTTCAAAATTATCCAGTACAACCATGTTATTATACAGTATGAGCCCCATAACAACCCACTGCAGAGACCACTGAAACCTTCATAACAAAGGTGAGTACCAAGCTCTGTAATTATTGATAATTCAACCTGTAAAATCAGCTGCTAAACTATGCATCTTCCAGTTTAAAGACATGTAAATCTGTGCAGAAAAGTACATTTCTGCTCCATAAGCTTTTGTGCAGGATGCAGGATGACCACAAGTGGGCATATTTCAAGTCATTTTTGTACTACATTTACATTTAATGTTTCACATTTCATTTAATATTTTTACACAAAAAAGAGCTGATGGAGGGCCATCTTGCACTTGCAGACAATACTGCACCACCATGTGGTACACACTGGCATAGCACAGGTGTCATAGAGGCAGAGAACTCAAAGCAAAGCCTGGCTTAGCTCAAATCTGGATGTATCAAACAGAATTACAAAGAAAACAAATCTCTCTCTTTTAAGAGGGCCATGCAGTCAGCTATCTAAGCTTCCAGGTTTGCGTGATCTCACTACACTACACTTTCAAGAGAATCCTATCTTCTTGGCTCATGCTAAAGTGATACCCTTTGAGGTGTGGCTATGGCCACAGGATATCCTATGAAGTTGGGAAATCCCTCTATCAACGGTGCTCCCCGCCCTGCTGCACGTCAGGGCTAATCAGTCCTTAAGGCCTCGTAATGAGACGCCTGCCACCACTGTCTGCTAGGCAACGCCAGCCTGAGCCCGCACTAACTCTGCTCCTTCTAATGAGTGGTAATCACCCAGAAGCTCCCCACAAACCACTGCAGGGATGCCAGCACGCACATAAGGCGGGCAAGCCAGAAGACAGAAGGAGGAGGAGGAGAGGAGGGAACCAAAGGAAATGGTTAGATGGAGCTGCTTAAAAAACAAATTTTAACATTTTTGTGCTGTGCTAAAGAAATGAGGCTCCTTTGAAACTTTAAAACACACTGTTGTTTGATACACACCAGGAACAAAGTCAGCAAAGTGATCAAATCCTCGTACAGCTGCATACCGAAGAAATCACTCCTCCTCAATAAATTTACACACATCCCATTTGTTATCCTGTTATTTTTGGCTTACTGCCTCACTTAATGGAGCGCTGAAAACAATAATTGCATCTGAAAGGACATCAGCTCTGCTTCAGGAACAACGTGATGCTTGATTTTAAGGATATCGCGGCAGTTAAATAGCAACCACTATATTTGCTTCTTCCGGATGCTGCGGTGGCTCTGAGACTGGTAAATCCCGGCTGCATGACTGTGGGCAACCTTCCTGTATATGTCGCATGTGAACTAAATAAAAACAAACTCTTGACTCAGTGTAAGGACTCACATCCAGCACAGTTTACAAGACCGCAGAATGACATGTCTTTTACCAAAACTTAAATTTAAACAGACAGAGTCGTCTCAGAGAGCACTTTAGGCCCTCGCAGGGTCACCTGAGCAAACAAATTACTTCCTTTGCTGACGGTTAACACCATATCTGATCAAGGTGCTGTAACCTTAAAGAAAGCAAGGAAAGCTCAGCGAGCATCTCCAATTCAAGTTCTAATGATAACGGATTTAGCAGAACCAGCACCTGCCACAACAGGCTGAGGGAAAGAAAATGAGTGCTCACATTCTTGTGGCAAAGGATGACAATTTAAGCGGGTGCTTGGCTACGCCAGGAATCCCACCCCACCCTCAGCTAAGCAGACTACAGGCAGGGGAGATTGTGTTTATGTTACACTTATGCTCCACCGCACTTTGGAAATTGGGTATGCAACATTGACCCTCTATTTTGAGTAAATCAGTACCCAGGAGGCCCTAAGATGCCTCGTGCTCATGGAATATTTATTTGAACAGGTTTGTGTTAGTATGTCCCCCGGTCAAAGCTGAGCAAGACTGTGCCGGAGTGTCACTGGTGTCGAGTTTCTGGGAAGCTGGCCACGGGGCAGTCACATTTTGTATCTGTGTCACCTGTGCAGGCTCTTTCAGTATGCTTCATGTTCCTCAGCAGCAAGGCTAAATCCTTCACTGACACTCATTCATATTCCCTTCACCCTGGGCCACAGAATAATAAATCTGGAGTATTGTAATACCACATGTCTCTCTGCACTCCACATGCCACAGATAGGGAACAGACTGACAGAGGGAATTGGAAACAAGTGCTAAATGAATAAGTAAATATGCATTACCATTAGAACCATTAGGGGTGATTTTAGTGCCAATTTGGCATGTCAGCTTTAATACAACTGCCTGCCAAAGGACGACACTGCAACAGGAGGGAAGACAGAGAGCAGTGTTACATTTGTCCTTCTAATGCAATTTTAGAACTGAATTGAAACCAAAGACCAAGAGACAGAGAGAGAAACTACCTGATACTTGCATGAGTATTAAACATGATGACGCTTTGCTCAGAGGGGCTGAGATATTTCCATCATACAGACCTACTGCAGGTGCCATACAACTTGCTTGCATCACTCAGTTTCCAAAATGAGTGCCAGCACTCTGTGCAACACCCCCAAAAAATTACCCAGGGATCTGAAAAACCGTCTGTAACTTACAGTAATCCAGTTTATTTAAATAGGTTTGATAAAGTGTTTTACTACTTCCAAAACTGATGACTTCACATACTTTTTTCTTTTCCTTTTTTTCTACAACCAATAGATATTATTCAGGATAACCTTTGCCTCCAGGAGAATGTAAAACCCACTTCAACAGGTCGGCAGGTCTAACATACTAGGCTAATGGGCCCCTAGGGGACAGTTCTTGTGCTCTCTTGCAGATTCACAAGAGTTCCCAGATCACCTAACACTCCTGGATCCTGCACAACACCCATACCTACCATAAATTTGACTCTGCTGGCAAGGCTTCAAGTGTCATCACTCTGCAGTCTACAACCATTTGTCTGTGTGTGTGTCTGCACTGTAGGGGAGCACTAACAACACCCATCAACAGATATTTGTAGATGCTACAGAAAAGCACAGAGATCTTGTGCTTTATGTGCACTGCCACTTTGACAGGTACATGTTGCTTTGCCACTTTCTTTTTACATAAAAACTCTTCAGTTCCAGGTGAAATATGACTGGTGTCCCACCTGACATGCTGACCTCATTTGAATGACCTTGGCTTCCCAGCACTGTTAATGTTCTTCTGTAACTAAGACAGAAAAGGAAGCTGAGAGTGTAGTTCATATGAGCAGACGAAGTGCAGCATTAGCAGCCACTCTGAAGTGGAGGTCATAGTGGGCTACACCTAAAATCCAAGGCGTTCCCTGGGAAAGACTTACTTTGAAATCTACACCCTTGTGCGTTTTCTAAATTAAACAATATTATGTGTGTGACACGATTCATGAAACGCTAATTTTTTTCAGATTAATTTCCTGACATGTGTTCCAGCTGTTTTTTGTTGTTTTGTTTTGTTTTAGTTTTTTTTTTTTTTCCTTTTTTTTTATTTGATGGA
>VUQI01009017.1:4805-48778 GCA_015106735.1 Paratilapia polleni | reverse complement strand
CAAGCTGGTGACCAGCATGAAGAAGAGGTCCCAGGCTGTTGTGGCTGTGTATGGTTCTTCCACATGCTACTGAGGCCCCTGTTTGTTAAATGAATAAATTGTTGAATTGCCAATATGTCTTGTTTCTTCAGACTTCAATCATCCAATCCAATAAAGGATACCAAACAAGAGTCAATAGCAGAATAAGCTGTTTGGCATTGGCAGAGAAGATTTGGCAAGTTCTTCATGGGTGCAACCCACATACTCAACTCTGCTGCTCAACCCACAAATGCACTTTCCTTACAAATGTGGCACCATTTAAAGGGAAATAAACAGGCTTTCCAACAGTATGAGATTTACTTCCAAGAAGCATTGTTACAGCAAAGAAATAATCGACCAAACAGAAATTTCCTTACTTTTTGTGCTAAGTTTAATATTTTTGTACCAACATTTTGATTCCCATAGAGCTATTAGCAGAAAACTTGGCATTTTTCAAAAAGGCTGTGGTATGCCAAATGACACAAGAACTGGACTGAAAATCAGTGGAAAACAGGTCTTATGGAGTGATGAATCCAAATGTGAAAATTTTGGTTCAAATTATCCTTAATATGAATGGAGGAGGTCAGGAGAGGAACAACAGTGAGTGTCTACATTCATCTGTAAAACACGGTGGAGGCTCTGTCATGGTTTGGGGCTGCATTTCGGTCAGTGGTGTTGGAGATCTTGTTAAAATTGATGGAATTATGAACAAAGAAAAATACCATCAGTTTGTGATCCACCATGTAATACCACCTGGAAAGCGTCTGATTGGCAAGAGCTTCAGTTTTCAGTGACAATGATTCCAAACACACTGCCAATGCAGTAAAAGCATACCTGGATAGAAAAACACACAGTGGAACACTATCAGCCTCCCCAGAGCCCAGACCTCAACATTATTGAAGCAGTTTGGGATCATTTTGACAGAGAACAGAACAAAAGGCAGTCGACATCCAAAGAAGAGCTTTGGAATGTCCTTGAAGAAGCCTGGAGAACTATTCCTGAAGACTACTTAAAGAAATTACAAGAAAGCTTGACTAAGAGAGTTGAGTCTATGTTGAAGAATAAAGGTGGTCATACCAAATATTGACTTTTAAGCCCGTTAGAGTTATACAAACTGTTTTTGCCTGTTTTTTGGGGGGTTTTTTGGGGGGGATAACTAGGATAAGGGAGCAGCTACGGTGAATGGAGGATGTTGTAATAAAAACTTTTGAACTCCAGGGTCAATAACAAGTTTTAACTTGTTTCCACCCAAACCATCTTCAGTACCAGAAACTTTTTTCAAGAAACTGAAAGTTCCTTTCCATCATTGTTGTCTGTGTTTGCACTTCAGTTTAAAGACTGTTACGGTAGAGATGGCTGTGTTATAAATGACCAGGTTACACCCCTGTTATCTCTCTTCTCGTCGCTCTGTCAGAGCTGCAGGACTGTGTCTCTGTTTGGCAGGTGGTACACATACACAGAGCAGAGCAGCCACAGCGGACAGGATAAAGCCTGCTTTTCAATTACATTCACAAAAATCTCTTTGCACGCATATATTCCTGCTTGAGCAAATTTTGAAATAGTTTTATTCCTCTGACTCACCTGTTTCCCCATTTTCATTCATCTTGTAGCTCAGTCGACTACCACTGCTCTCTCTGTCTTGTTAATTAAAATGGGAATGAGGTGCTAAGTTTCAAAGTTGCCTTTACATAGAACAACAAACAATTTCTGCAGTATCATTTAAAATAAGCAAACTGAACTTACTGAACAGGTGACTGTAAGATAAGTGAGACAGACTGGCTGAAATGCTGTACACAGGCTACTTGAGAGGCTACAGTCAAAAATGTTCAGTCTTGCAAGCTCACCCCTAAAGTTCCTGCACAGTCAGAAAGTACTACACCTGAACCAGAACTTTCTGTGGTGCAAAATGATCATTAGTGTTTACTTTACATAAAACATATTAGTAATGAAAAAAATCTGATTAGAGACATAGACAGTGAAGGTGTCAGCGTGAACACAGATTGCATACATTTTCTTCAGTATGGTTTCAGTTTTTTCACAATGCCATCATAATACGTTAAAAACACTTAACATTGTCTGGGTTTAAAATATTTATTTTCCAATTTATATTACAATTCCTCAAAATTTTAATATTCCAGTGTTTGAAATGTAAATTATACATCTCATGCTTGTGTTTACCAAACTGTCTGGTCTGTAATGGAGGGGAAGGATCAAATATTGGTTAGTCAATCTTTTTCTGGCATTTACTTACTAAGAGTGAGCTTTATGCCAAGGTGAAACCAGGCTTTCTTTTTTTTTCTTGGAAAGTGGATGAAAGCAAAAAAAGAATTTATGCCCATTCAGGTTAAAATAATAATTAGTCCATCTTACTTGTTACACTCAGTATAATTTGTACAATCATATGCATGTGCTGGTTTGAGCTTTTAACACCCATGCAGGTACAAAAGTGAACATGACTGATTACATTATCGGTACATCGTATTTTAATTACAGTCATTGCATTCATACAGCAGTGTTTTAGCGTCAAGTTGTGGAAAGTGTTTTAAAAATGGCGATGATGACTGATTAATAATGACTTAGTTTTTTAGTTTTTTTTTTCCCCAATGATGTTCTGAGAACTACATTCCTGTTTAAAAGATTGGGGTCAAGGAGAAAACAGTTTTTAATGAAAACTCAATTTTCTTCATTAAATGAATAGGAAATACTGTCAAAACAACGACAAGGTTAGAAATAATGATTTTTATTTTAAATTATAATTTAGTCCTTCAAACTTTACTTTTATCGAAGAATAATCAATTTTTAGCAATCACAGCCTTGGATACCTTCAGTTTGTTGAAGTAATCTGGATAAAATTCAACCGTTGCTTCCTTAACTGCTTTCCTGGAGCTGAATTGGTTTGATGGGCCCTTCCTATGGATCCACCTACTAAGTTGTTCACACAACAGCATAATAGATTCAAGATCCAGTGACTTTGACAACCACTCCTTTGTAGACAGAAAAGCAACTAAGTGCTTCCCTTTAGATAGTTCTTCAATGACATTGTCTTGTTGTAGGAGTAACACGAGCCCTTTTATCCTTTACACCACCAAAGACCAACCAGTTCCTCAAATTTCTCAATTTTTTTTAGATGGCATTCTTTCAGCATGATTTATTTGTTTTACATCTCACAAAGGTACCCTTTTTAGATCCAGATAACAAAAACGTTGTTTGTCCATAACTCTTTTTTTCCCTGAAACTTCATCCATCCATTGTCTGTTTTCTTTTGCCCCTTTTAATATTTTCCTTTTATTGGCCATTCTTAAATGTGACTTTTTCTTTATAACTCTCCCTGCAAGGCCAAGTTTCCACGAGTTGCCTCTTCACTGTTGGTTCAAAGATTGAAATTTGAGGTTGTGTTAGTTTTGCAATTTACATTTAATTAGCAATTAATGCTATTAAATGTAAATGAGCGGCACAGTGGTGTGGTGGTGGTGGCACTGTCACCTCAAAGCAAGAAGGTCCTGGGTTCACCTGCCAGCTGGGACCTTTCTGTGTGGAATTTGGATGTTCTCCCTGTGCCTGCGTTTGTTCTCTCCGGGTACTCCAGCTTCCTCCCACTGTCCAAAGACATGATTGTTTGGTTAATTGGTGATTCTAAATTGGCCGCAGGTGAATGTGAGCCTGAATGGTTGTCTGTCTCTCTGTGTTAGCCCCGCGACAGACTGGCGACATATCCAGGATGTACCCCGCCTCTCTCTGTATGACAGCTGGGTAAGCTCAAGCCCCCCAACACAGCCCTGAATTGGATAAGAAGATGGATGGATGGACATTTAATTAAACTGACAGTTGAAGACTTTTTAGGGGTCTGTTTTGCCAAACTCTAGACTCTGATGTACTTGTCCTCATGCTTAGTTGTTCACCTTCCACTTCTCTGGCTAAAGCCAGGTTTTTTGCTGTTCATGAAGGGGGTTTTGTACAAAATCTGTGTAAAGGTTTTTGACAATTTCATGCATGAAATACCATTAATTTCTTAGAACAATAACACTCTGATGAGTTTTAGAAGAAATCAGCTTAACAGGTTTGAGTTGTGCTAATATAATTGAAAAGGGTTTTTAATCTAATAATCATATAGCATTTTAATGCAATAAACGTACGTTAGGGTAATAGAGTCATAGAGTATTTCAGATTTTAAAAAGTGTGTGCATTTCTTTGAAAAATAGGGACATTTGAAAGTGACTACCAAAAATGTGATTGGTAGTTTGTGTAAACATTCGTTGTGACCTTCAAATAGTGGAAATATGAAGCCTCTCTATAAGTGCAGTACAAAATTATGCAGATCAGCCATTGTAATTCATTACAAGAATGTTTACTGATAGGCTCTGGAGGACATCATTGGAAGTTTTTTTGCCCATATAAATTTGGGGACTAGAGGGAGAGTTTGCATGTGTTTGTAAAATCTGTTCAGATAAGGCCAATCATCCAGGCTGGTTAAAGTTTCCTGTTCCCACTCTCAGAGGTTGAAAGCAGGCAGTTCCCCACAGAGATAACTGGTCAAATTGGAAGACACTCCCCGATGAGTTACAGGCAAAGGAAGTGAGAAGTGGATCAGGACTTCCTGTCCCTTCAGAATTTCACTTCAGTATGACTTCTTGCAGGTCTGCATCAGGAAAAGGTGAACATTTACCAAGGAGTGCTTTCCTTATGCAGAAAACCTATCAGAGAAGGGTCTTTGAAAGGTTGTGAAAAGGCTTTCAGTGCACCTCCCATCCTGGCATGACTCCGTGGGACATGTGGGACTCTTAGGCTCAGGTTGAAACGCTTCATCAGGCACTCTGTCTTTGGGAAATTACAGCTGTGTGAGAGTGGCTGAGAGCTGAGAATGACAACACAGCTGGAGGCAAATACCACTACCTGACTTTTCCTTTATTAATGAAGCTCCACCCAAGGGGCTGAAAGTAGTGCAGGAAATGTACGAGGTGTTTCCACGGAGGTTTACTTTTGTATACATTATTAATACTTGCTGTAATATTAATTGTTTTTTTTTTTTTATTATTATTCACAGACCATAAGGATGAAAATGACTGCATATCTTATGTAACTCTGGTCTTGGCATTGCACTCCTGTAACTCATAATGAACAGTTTTATAAAAGAAGAACAAAAAAATATATGCGGTGCCATCAATAAATCAAAAGTCTTACTGGATTTAAATTTGGCCCATTTCCCCGTCCAAGTCATCTTCTGCAGTATTTTCAGGACGGCTGCTATTTTGAAATTACTCCGTGTGAGTCCTGTTCTGTTCTCATGAGCTTGTACCTCTGCATGATGGATCTCCTGACCAGTGTCAAAATGTCAATACTTAAACTTCAGTTTCATTTCGGAGAAGTTGTAGGGAGGCAAATCTGGTGAGTAGTGTCTAGTGAGTAGGTTTGTGGTGGCATGCCCAGAAAGACTCTTTTCACTGTTTCTGCTAAGTGTCCTCCCTTAGATGCTTCAGGACGCTACACTAGAGCTTTCTGTTTAGAGTCCTGGGGGGCAAATTCATGGTTTTCAACTGTGTAAATAGTGACAAAAAATGAAGAGCATGCTCCTGGTTTTGTCTCTGTCCCGATTATTGTAATTACAGATAAACATCTCTATTGGGTGCACCCATCTTTGAGGCTGTTATTAATATTCTGTTCAATTCCCCCTCCAATATTTGAATAAAGGAAGAAAGTCAAGGATGAAGTTTTTGCTTGAATCACAGTGTGTCTTCTAAAAACAAAGCACATACCTGCTAGAAAATGAGCGATGGATTTTTTCAGTCTTTAATAGGCAAAGAACTTGTTTTTTTGTATTTTCTGCATGCTGTCTCACAGTTTTATCATTGTAATTATAATCATGGTATCAACACGTCATCTTTGACGACACTCATAATGCACATGCTTGGTTCCTCTCCTTCACGATCAGGTAATTGGGGTTAGCTATGAGCCAGCATCTAAGAGATACAGTGAAATGATTAATGAAATAGACTGCAGTGCTTGCCTGCTTCTGTTTTCCCATCACAACACGTGTTCACTCCTTAAATGAGGGCCATTTTAATGAGTGAAGATAGGATTGTGAAATAGATGGGGGAAAAAAACTGAGATAACATACAAATAAAGAGAAAGAAAGAAGAAAGAATAATGAGTTGACCTTATCTCTAAAACCTGTCCTAATGTGGCTCATATTTGTGTGTTGTGGCAAAAGAATACTTTGAACAGTTAATTCATATTTCAGACAGTTTGAGAATAATTTGTCCAGTAATGTTATCAGCTTATTTGTTTTAATTAAGAGTAAAAGGCTGCTCGGTCCTCACAAAAACCTTGTTTCATACAGCGCTTTATTATTCACATTGAGCACCTGTTTTTTTTTTGAGGTCTTAGACAAATGGCACATGGACTAGACTTGTTGTATCCACACACATGCACAGACACACAATACTAAACATTAATGCATACCACACAGCTGCTTGAAGCCCTTAAATTTTACACTAAACAGGCAACAACATGTTTGCTGCATATGGTGTCTGTGTCAGTAGTGGAAAGCTCATTAATCATTCTCTTTGCCAGTAAAAATCATTATTCATCATACTAAGGCATTGCTCTGCCTGCATGCATGAAGCAACAATATACATGTCAATATCAGCCAGTAGCTGCCAGGTTATTTTATTTATTTATTGCTGTTATTCACCCCGCAGGACTGGATCCAGTTAAATGCTGCCGGCAATCATTTTTCTCACTTTGCTTGAGCTTTGCAAAAGTATAATGAATGTTAGTGTGAGAAAAACCACCTGCGCACCTGTCAGTGATGATAAAGGCGGATATGTTGAGTTTTACCACATGCCGATGACAAATGCTGCACCAGCAGATTCACAATCCATATCAAAATCTCTGGGCCATATAGAATTGAAACCTGGGGCCTTCATTTACTTATGATATAACTTTTAAAAATATCCCTGCTGTAGTTAAAAAGCAAGAAAAGAACTCACCTGCCATTTCCAAATTGCTTTTTTCTCTGCAAAATCTGATCCTTGTTGATACCACACTTACTCTACCTCATTCCAGACACTTATCTGAGATGAGTTCATATTGTTTCCTTTGAGAAGATCATACACTAATGGCCTGAAAAGCAGCAGGTGAATCTTCTCCAAAAACATCAATCGCTGTATACTGACGTTTTGGGGGAGAACACCTGCTAGTTTAATGTATTTTTATTTAAGGAAACACCTTTTCTGCTTTGCTCATAAAGTCTTTGAATCATTTTCTGATGCTGCCCAGGTTAGAACTATTGTTTGTTTATTTCATTGTGGACCATTTCTTGTTTAAGTTAGACTGCTTGGCAGTCAGCGGGTTCTCATACTCACTATGCACTATCCAATTGTTTTCAGTGTTGGTGACATTTCTTTTTCCTTTGCTCTTATCTTCCAGGGTCACAGTTCCTTCTTAAGACCAACTTAGCAGTTAGTACAGACCAGTTGGTGCAACCAGCCTCAAATGCTTGAATATTCAATTTTTTTCAAAGCAGAATAAAAAGTAAATGTCACACTCAAATTCACAGGACCACAAAGAAGCAGTAAGCTTGGGATGCTAGCCTTTCATGACCTAAAAATGAAAGGTCAGTGCTTTCAGTGCTGTGGAAAACTGCAAACTCATGCTTCAGTTTTCATAACTTCTCAGCAGACTGCTTCGGTTAGTTAATTACAGCTAAATTATATTGTATGAGGTAAAACCCATTCAGTCAGTCGGTCACAGAAATAGGCCGATGTGGATGATAATGTAGATAGAAAGGATGAATTTGTGGAACAGATGGACGTGTACTTGAACAGATGGACTTGCTCTCTACCTCTGAGCATTCGCTTGTCTTTTGGGGAGAAGCCTTATGACTTTGTACCACGTCTGTGTGGACTCAGCCAGTGTCTCAAGTTCAGCCATCAGGAAAAAAAGAGCAGAATCAATACCTTTGGGTATGTGTGCACGGAGATAGGAGGGGGATAGGGATGGGTAGATATTCAAAGAGATTTCATTCAAATTCTGAGTTTGTCCTTGATTTAAGAGGGTAATGTTGCGTGGTGACTGCTTTATTTAGTGAAGGTGATGCACTCAAGGTGACAGACTGTTGTTTTGTCTCTGTGAATCTTTGTTTCTCTCTCTTCATTGTCTTTTTGGAGGTGAAACAGGTGTGTCTGGCTCCCTCCGTTTTAGAAAGGCCAGCAGCTCATGATGGAAGGCCTGACATTTGTCAGTTTCTTCTATGCTGAAGGTGGAAGCCAAGGGACTACTTGCCCTGTTACTGACATTCTCCGGGACTGATAGGATTTTTTTTTTTCTTCATAAGACTGAACACGTGAGAGGCTGTCCTTTTCTGTCCAGCAGTTGATAATGTCAGGGGAGCGGTTTGGATTTATTGATGTAGTCCTGATGTAACTACATGACAGGCCAGTGTTACCAATGGCTCTAAAGACCTAACGTAGTTCCAGTGTGAGGCTGTGAAGGTACAGACAATCATCCGAAAATAGCCCCAGTAATTTATTCTGTTTTAACTGTTGTTTAAACTTGTTTTGTAGCCATTATTGTTGTAGCAGAGCCCAATAAATCACACTGCAGAGAACTGAATGAATATTTTTTTATGCTGGCATAAACAGATTGGGCCAGATGTAGCAGCTTCAATTTGCTGTGGTTAATTATCCCTCTGGACATGTTCCTCAAAAAATTGTTTTTCTAATGAATGGGGTCAGTCCTGCATCCAGACCTTCAAAACACCACCCAATAAATAAAGCACTTTACAGTACCTGATGCCGATTGGTGAGAACCAGAAGAGGAGCAGGGTTTTCAACCACAATGTATAAATACTTCTAAGACATATACCGCTATTATTATTTAGTTTAGTCGGGGTTTCCTTGTGAGAAAATTTTAAAAGCTATAGGAAAAAAATGCAATAAATCAATAGTAAAACATTTGGTTGGTGTAAAGTCCTATAATTTATAAGTCTTTCATGAAAAATAAGGGAGTTATATAGGATTTTGGAAAATTTGGTTGAGGTGAATTAAAATCTAAATATACACAAGTAGTGTTTGAGTTGCAGATGCTAACAGTACCCAATTCTTTGACATAATACTTATTACTGCACACATAAAAACTTCACTCTAAATATCAGGCTTCTGTCACTTCAGACTCCAACAGAAGGTCATTCCAGCTGTAAATTAAAAAAAGATCATTTATCTACTCATCTGACATCACTAAAACCACTTGTAGAGACACATACACTACATACAAACAAGAGGTCCTGCACACAAATACTCTTTTAACAAGTCCACACGAGATACTATAAATGATAATTGGTTGATGAGATGGGTTTTTTTTAAGGAAATTTGTGGATCTTATTGTCTATTCACTGTGCTCACTGCTCAGTGACTGGATATGTATTGGACAAGGACATACACACAACACAATCATTTCATCAGAATTCAAACTGCTGTGTTCTTCCACCCACTCTCTCTCTCTTTGTGTATGTGTACAACAATCTACTGTAAGGGGAAATGTCTTTTTATATATTTGGCTTATCGGTTCCTGGTGAATCCCAGCATCACTACTCGTCTATTTCCCATCACTTTATCCAATTTCATGCAGCTGAATGAGACAATATAGACATTTCCCTTTCTTTTTCTCCCTCCCCCAACAATGAATTTACAGGGAGCTTCCACTATGGGAACTTGTGTGATGGATTATAATAGAGGGAGACATTGCACAGCTTTGACATGTTGGAAATGCAAGATCAGCTGTATTCATTTATGCAGATGGCTCCCAATTACACTTTAGCTGTCCATATCACTTGTCATCTCACTGCTTCTGTAACTGTACAGCAGCAAGGACCTAGTGCCATATTGTTATTTGATTTCCCTGCTATGCAAATCATATGCTTCTCTTGCACATCTCTGCTTGCTCTATATGGGCTACTTAGTGTAACCTACTTTTATGAGTGCAGGGATTAGTAAGAGCACCAACCATAACGACTGAGACATAGCTTGTAAGTGTCCCTCTCCTTTGATCCTCTATATGAATATCAAACACTTCTTTGTGAAAGTGAAAGCAGGATATGCCTTGTGATTATCCAGGGCTTACCCAACAGATTTTGGCCTCACCTTAAAATAAACCACCTAAACCCTGTCTTTTTAGTATGACACACTCATTTAAAAGGTGGATACATACACCTAGTGATCATACTCCAGGCTTCTATTTGCCCTGCATGGATTCCACAAGATATTGTCATGACTGCTTTACGTAACTTCCACTTGAACTATTTTTTCAGTTCATGAGACAGATTTGACCTTGTGATATGCCCAGATTGTGATATTGCTCAAAGTAGCCATTAGAAAGTCCAAAGTTCTGTTTATAGAAGGTCCAAAAATGTACGACAAAACATTTCCCAGGCGATTTCTCCATCACCACCACCAGCCTGGCCCGTGTCACAATCCAGGCTGCGTTCATGAAATCATTCTGAGCCTACCACCTGCCTGCCTCAGCAGAAATCAACTCTCATCAGACCAGGCTACGGTCTTCAGCTGTTCACTTTGGGTGAGCCTCTGCCCACTGCATCCTCAAATTTCTGTTCTTGGCTGACAGGAGAGGAATATGGAATTAGATTTATGTCATAAGTCGCACGCGAGATAAAACATAGTCACGAGCAAATAATTTCATTTCACAGGCGCAGGTATTCATTGCCACTCGCGCAGTTAAATTCAACAACCTGGGTGCGTAGAACTCAGCAGCCACGCACACAAAGAAGCCATCACGCACGCGAGAGTGTCTGCTTTGTGCGCGCTTCAGCAGATCCACGCTCTCGCAGGCAGCTTTTCTCTCGGAGCTGAATTCTGCTGGCACGAATCAGTCTGACTTCTGACAGTTTGGAGGCGGAGCCCAAAGGAAGAGTCCTAATGTGATTGGTCACTTTCAAAGCAGTGACCCCACAGCCTCTGTGATAGACAGGTTCAGTTTACTGTGTTAAACTGAGTTACATCGTGGCAGTAACATAAGTGCTGTTTTACACCGTGCTTGTTTACAATTTGAAAAATGAAGTTTGCCGAATTAACTATCAACAGTTATTTTTTTGCTGTGTAGCAGTGGAAATACTGACAACTGTCATTGGATTACTTTAATGCTCAAGAAATCTTAAAAACCGGCGGATTCTAAGGCAGGTTTAATTTAATTTAATTGCGCTAGTGGCAATGAATACCTGCGCCCGTGAAATTAAATTATTTGCTTGTGACTATGTTTTATCTCGCGTGCGACTTATGTCATAAATCTAATTCCATAGGAGGAACCCAACATTGTCTTCTGCTGTTGTAGCCAGTTCACCTCAAAGTTCCACGTAGGGCTGTCATGATATCAGGTTTTCACTACATGATGATTATGGCCAGAAGAAGTTCAGATAACAATAATACTGCATATTTAGCAAGGTAGTCACAACACTTATATCAAATGAAAGTAAACACAATTATCAGAATGTGAGAACATCAAAGTGTAAAGGAGATTAAAAATGAGAATAATTCACTATTGTCCCTAGTAAGAACACTGACTGCACAGAAAAATCATAAAGACAGAACACCAAATTGCAATGACTCAATCAGGCCAGCTTGTAAACAATTGTAAAACTGTAAACACACTTGTGAGTCAAGAATTAAGTCTGCAACAGCTCGCCCATCTCCAGGGCTTCACTCAACGTAACAGCAGCCAGCTGTGCCTGTGTGAGTGCCTCAGTCTAGCATAACAAGTTTAGTGTGGGAAGTGAGCATCTCCTGTTTTGTAAGAAAAGTTTCTGCAGCCACAGAAAACTGTATGCCCTTAGCAGTAGTCACCTTATTTTAGTCTTTACTGTCTATAGACAGTTGAAAGGAGGATGAGAGTTGTAAAACTGTAAAATGACTCCTGGTGCTGTGTTTTTATATTACTCTATGTATTCTTGATGTGATATCTGTTTTTCATTTTTAAATAACATGGTTGTTGTCAGTATTGGTAAATCATGACAGCCCTAATTCCAGCACCCACCAGTCTGGCCATTCTCTTCTGACCTCTTACACTAGGTGTCTGCATCCTCAGAACTCCTGGTAGCTGGAAGTTCTTTGTTTTTTTGAATGCCATCGAGCAATTTTATTCATTGCACTGCAGGTTTGACTGATTGGATAATTGCATGAATAGGCAGGTGAACTGATGTTGCTAATAAAATGCCTATTGAGTGTTGTTCCACAGAATTTTTAGTTTGCACCTTTTTTAAAAACAGCTGCTTTAAGAGGCTGGAATAGCTCACCAGAAGTGCTTGTCAGACAGTTGAATAGTTTCAGAAACGCCTCTCCCTGAACCTTTCTGATTGCAGATTAGGGGGGTTTAAATTCAAACCTCTATTTAAATCTCAGACACCAACATTCTCAAATTCATACCCACTTCTGTGATTGGTCAGACATTTGGAGGTGAGAAAAGTAAGCAATACTTTAACTTGCTCTGTTGCTTCTTTTATTTTCAGTATTAATGTATTTTCCAGGAAAGACATGTTTAAGTAATCACTTGCCTTCCCCATATCTTGCTTGCCTGGAATTATAAATGCAAGGTTGGACAGTGTATCCTACAAACTAGCTCTGATTGAGCCTAAGCAGATATTAGTCTGATTAGCCTAAATCATCGTGTTTTTTTTTTTTAATGTCATTATTCAACCTGACATTATAGTCATGACAGCATTTTTCAGTTTTCATTAGCCAATCAGTAGCAACTTAGGTCTCCATCCCATAGGCATGCAATCTGCAGCAGAGAGTTAATCTAATGTTTAGCAAACTTATCCAGCACAAAGTTTTCACCAGCTTGTCACCATTTGTCATAGTTGCTCTTCTGGCTCTATTACAAGAATATGGTGTCCCTGTTCCTAATTCCTTCTACAAAGCCTTTATTGAATGGGTGTATTACCAAGTGGGGGAAAGTGCTGTCATCACACTTGTTTGATTTATTTAAAAAATGTGAATAGAGTTTATGATACTAGGAGCAAGATTTCAGTTTGAGATTTTCAAACGTATCCACCTCTTTATATCTTTGATTTGTAAGAAATGGTCTCCTGATCACTAGTTGGCTTGTATTCTGCTACCACTATCTGAACCCATTGGAAGTAAACAAAGCTGAGAACAGCATCTGTTGTCTGTAAACATCAGAGCCACCTTGAATGGAACAGAAGCAGTCAAAAGAAGGTAAGTTCGATCATAAAAGTGTGTTCTGCCCTTCAGCACTGTATGTTGTTTCTGGGGATAGTTGCGGATTGAAGTACATGTTGTCTGAACTCAGTGATTCATCCTAGGGGCTGAAACATAAAGATATTTAGAGAGATTCACAGTCAGGTCGTGTACATTCGAGGCAGGTATGGACTGACTGTTCCCATGGAGTTAAAATGTGTGGGTCTGCTGTATATCTGATGAGCTCATTTGCAGGAGCATGCCATTAAGAATCAGGCTGTACTGCTGTGGCAAAAAAGAAAACAATCTCCTGTATTCTATATGTGCTGAAATCTATGAAATAATAAAGATAGAAGAATGTAAGATGAATATTAGTTCATGTTTTTCAAAATAATTTTTCTACAAAGTGAATAATACCTTGCAGATTTTATTTCTTAAGATAAAGAATGATTTGGAAACTATATGAAATCAAAAAGAAGTTAGTCATTCAGTGAATTCTAATCATGAGCGACTTTTTAGAAAAACAACAAATCTTTCACGCTCTATTTGTAAGCATCCCTGTTGGTTCCAGGCAGCTTCATATTTATGTTAATTTACATGCTGATTGAGTAGCTGTGGGGAAACGCCCAACTGCTCAATTACTAACTTGCAAGTAGATGGGTTTGGCATGCGGTTGATTATTATTTTTTTCTAATTTTTTGGTAATTATAGTTCACACAATTGCAGGTATTACACATAATCTTCTGTACACAATCCTCACACCACTGGCATTCTTTCTATTTAATATGGCTGAAGCAATAAGGTACAAATCACCAGAGAAGCACTGATTTGGAAATCCCTTTTAGATTTTCTTGGACACTTCCCTTGATTGATAATAAATAACACAAACCTGACAATATGCACAGCTTCTCCAGCCTTCTCTCCCTTGACTACAACCATACACACACTTTTTTTGAATTAGCTCCAAAATCATTAGCAGTCTTTGTGATCAGTGGTTATTTCATTTGGGTCTGTGTTATTTCATGGGCCGGTGACTTTACTGCACAGCAGATAGGAAATGCTGCCCCAGCATGGCTGGAAGCTGCTGTCAGGTCAGTATATTAAATTGTGTTATCCCAGGGTCATCCTTCCCCATTTTCAGGGAAACTAAGCCAAAATCACTAATTTATGTAGCAGTGTCTCTTACACAAAAAGGAAACTTGATATATAGTGAAAGCTACTTCTTCAACAAAGACTTTTCTGCTCTGTTATGGCCTGCTGTTCTTTTTCAATAAAACAATAAAAGCACCACATTGTCATGGTGTCAAAGCAAGATATTTTATTCACAGAGAGTCTAAGCTAAGGAAAGCTTGAATCTCTTTCACATTTTCTTTCATTTCTACATTTGTGTGCATGCATTGACCATATCTTTCAGTAGTTTAAGAGTTATAGGTAGAGTTCGAGATAGAGAACTTACAGCCTAAATATTGACCACTGTTGTGTCTACTGCAGAACATAAGTATTGCCAGAAAGACAAATTTTAACTTGTGTTGATTCACAGAGCTCCCTCTGCTTGTCAGAGGCAGGCTCGTTGACTTTATGAATGTGTTAACATTCATCCCTGCATCTTATGCATTGCTGCCTCCACATACGAACCTTGGGGCCTCGCTTATAGAAACATGGATGTGGATTCACAAATGGATCATTTGATGCAGCAGTCCAGCTCATTGATCCAGCAACTTTCACAATCAAACTCAGCAGGGATGTACCTATCCGGCCAGTTTGGATATGTATTCAGAGACCAGCTCAGTCTGAGGATGTAAGATGTACTAAGAACACCCTTCAGCATGTACCTGTGATGAAGTTTTTGTTTACCACATCCCTTTCACTGAATATTGGACAGGGTTACTTTCAATTACATTTTTTGCTTTTTTGCTGCAAAATCAATGAATCAAATAATGTATGGTTTCTGTAGGGGGAAGATTTTGAGAATTGCAACTGATCATTCATTATGTATGGTCCAGGTTTCAAAATACTTGGTAGGACAAAACAGTTGCAGTTTACAGCCATGCTAGTAACTCCAGGAGGCTGTTGCTAGAAATAGCGGTACTCTGAGTTCAAGGCTTTCATCAGTATGCTACTTTGCTAACAGTATTATGATTGCATTTTAGGTAAAATGTTACATTATTCCTCATCATAGTTAACCATGTAATCATTTGCTAATTAGCAGTTAATTTTAAAAAAAAGTACTTCAGAGGTTGATGTGAATGTTCTTGTTTTTGCAGGTGTTAAACTAATTAAAAATGATCGACCCCGTGATTATGACAAGACCAGGTTTTATATTTATATCCTGAGGTAGACATGAATGACGGTACCAAATTTATGACAGTCCATCCAATATTTGCCTATTTACCAAAAAAAAAAAAATGTCAACCAGCTTGTGGTGCAAGAGAAAAATTGATCAGAACACTAGAGTCATTAAATTTATCCTTTGGGGAGCTGTGAGGAGTCTGTCAGTCCTGCTGCTAGTGTGGCAAAAAAGGAAATAAAAAGTGGTAACTGCATGCCTCTGATTGTTCACATTCTCCAATCTCCCATATGAAAGTCAGAGCTGATAGATATTTATCCACCAGTCAAACTCCCCCCTCTTTTTGCATTGGCAATGGATGACAGTACATTTGCATTGTAAACTGTGGGTTGCAGATTTACCTAATATTAGTAGGGATACATCCACAAAACAATATCCCCCTGTTTTAAAGAATGTAAGTAGAGCTGCTGTTCTTATAACATTTAATGAGTTAATGGGTATTTTGTTTTGAACCCTTTAGTTGCCATTTGGGAACTTAAATACAGACCTTATGGGATATTAAGGGATAATCAGGCTAAGATGCTGCTAATCATCACATCAGAGTTTCAGGAAGCTGCCAGGTCTTACATGTACGTCAATACTGTTAGCTTGAAGATGGAGCTCATATAAGTTCCACAAACCAGTCCTTAACACTGAACAGCAAACTAATTATTAAAGGCTCTTCTTGACATCCTTGTATTTTTGAAGAATCCCATCTTCGAAAGCGGCTTTTGATGCTGCTGATGACAAAACTCTGATCTCAGCAATTCATAAAAATTGGACTTATTATGCTCATTTCCAACTCCATAATTTTATGCTTAGACTCTATAGTAGCTTTGCATGATTTACTGTTCAGAATTATCCTTGTTTACATAGTAACGGGCCTCGGTGCAGCTCCTCAATTCAGCTACTGCCTTGAACAAACCATTTCATCATCATAGACATAAACATCCAAAAGTTTAAAAAAAAGTCTTAAACTAAACATTTAGAGCAGTCTGAAGCCTGAGATTTTATCTTATTGGGATTACTTATGCATATGTAGATCTGAATATTTGAAACTTTGGCTGTTAATTTGACCATGCAGCATTGTAACAGTGTATATACTTAGCACAAAAAGTAAGGAAATTTGTGTTTGGTCAATTATTTCTTTGTTGTAACAATGCTTCTTGGCAATAAATCTCATACCGTTGGAAAGCCTGTTTATTTCCCTTTAAATGGTCCCACATGAAGTCTGAAGAAACAAGACATATTGGCAATTCAACAATTTATTCATTTAACAAACAGGGGCCTCAGTAGCATGTGGAAGAACCATACATAGCCACAACAGCCTGGCACCTCCTCCTCATGCTGGTCACCAGCTTGGTCACACACTGCTGTGGGATGGCATCCCATTCTTCAACCAGTATTTGTCGCAAGTCAGCCAATGTGGTTGTGTTGGACAGTCTGGCATAAACAGCACACCCAAGCTGATCCTATAAGTGTTCAGTGGGGTTGGGATGGGGTCAGGACTGCAGGCAGGCCATTCCATCCTCTCCACTCCCAAATTCTGGAGGTAAGGTGTTTGGCATTGGCAGAGAAGATTTGGCAAGTTCTTCATGGGCGCAACCCACATACTCAGCTCTGCTGCTTAACCCACAAATGTATTTTCCTTACAAATGTGGCACCATTTTAAGGGAAATAAACTGGCTTTTCAATGGTATGAGATTTATTGCCAAGAAGCATTGTTACAATAAAGAAATAATCGACCAAACACAAATTACCTTACTTTTGTGCTGAGTATATATACACCCAGCAGAAAATAAGGAAAAGCACAACAAGTCCTCTTTAAGCTCATCTTAGCAGCAACTCAGAACTGACATTCACTGCTTATACCATTGCGAGTAAGTTGAGACATGTCATCCAGTCAGATGATTTGGTTTTCTGTTGGTGATTAGGGGCTGCCACAGGTCCTTCACCCCTGGTCCATTACTCTGCCTTGCATCAGCTCTGGCAGAGACAGCCACATTGTGACAGGTGAGATAGAGCCCCACCGGCCATCAGTGAGAGGTGACTTATTAAAAATAATGACTGGGTGTGTGCGACGTGATTGATGAGAATGGGGTGACAGATCGTAGTCCATAGCTATATATGGGCACCTCCTGCACAATGACATGTCAGGGGAGATGGAGAGTGAAAGAGAACATGTCATTTTAATATTTAAATTTTTCTGCTCCTGCAAGAAGAAAGTTCAAGGGAAAGAGAGGAATACAATTATTATTCAGGGAGTGCAAGATGTTCCACCCAAAGTAACTCCTCTTTTATTTGATGTCATTTCTGAGGCACAATCTGAACCTGAGGACCTTGGGGAGTATACTCTATAATAAGGGGAGGAATGTCGTGGCACAGAGCATGAGTTCCAATATAAATACATTAATTCTCTATTGTTTTCAGTAGAGACACACTGGCTCACAGTGCCTACTGAGCAGACCCTTTTTTCTCAAGGGGATATTTTCAAGCTAGAGATGACTTTGAGGTTTAAAGTATAATCTTTTTGTTTGTTTTTTGACAAATATCCTTATTGGCTTTCTTGTCAAGCTTAATATAAGAAGATTAACATCACAGGGAAAAAAAATATGCCTTAAGTTTACTAATTAACATGTTTTGTCTCAATTGAATTAATTATTTATTTACAGTATCCAGTCTGTCCGACCTTCATCAGGACTTCATCCTTACGTAAACAGAATTATGAAGAGTAATTGTTCTTGGTGAAAAACAGCCTGGAGCAGTGATTTCTCAGTATCCTGACGATTTAACCAAGTTTTTGCCGCTGAAACCAAATCCTGCAATTGTGTTCAACCATGTATGTCCAGCTAGTGCTGTAGCTGAGGATAATTTATAGGAGTTCATAGGAATTCATAGGTGAAAAATCTATGAATTCACAAATTGTTGTTTTTGCATGAGTATTAATGTATGTATTGACTGGAAAAGCTACATCATATTCAAAAGCTACTGGAGGAAATTTGAAAACATCCTTCCAGGAAAGGTGCCCGCAATCTGAGAACTTCCTGTTTAACCCTTGTTAATAATTTCTCCCTGCCTGTCCTGGGCAGAAAAGGTTTGATGCACTTATACATTTCTATGAGACTGCTGGTAATAGTAGTCATCTGGCTGGGGGCCTACAGTATGTCTGACTTTGGCCAGTCCTTTTCTCCGCTCGACGAAGGTAGCTCAATTTGTACTTTAAGGCTAAAAGGGTGTATGGCATAGTGTCAAACTGCTGCAGAGTCTAAAACAACAAATCAAACAATTTACCTTTTTTTTTTCTCTCTGCTGTGATCTCCCAGGGTGTGTTTTATCACTAGCAAAGATGCACAGATCCAATATGCCAGATAGCAGTGGCGTCAATGCTGATGTGATTATGTGCCATTATGTGACCAGTGTAAATAAATAAAGTGTTTTTCATTAAGTCACACCAGTTCATTTGTTGCCTCCACAAAAATACCCATACTCATGTTCCTTTACATAAAATTGGTCCTTGCCATTTTTACACTGATTTCACAAACAGATTTTCAAGTTGGGAAAAACAGAGCACTGGTTCTGTGTATCTGTAGGTACCGTATGTTGAGGTATCAGAACTGGGATTCGGAAAGCAAAGGCTGATGGTGCATCCCTACCGACAAGTCAGATCTGGACCTACGGTTGTTCTCCTAAAAACTGACAATAATTCAGCTTTACAGGTGCTGTTGGGCATATTATTTTCCTTAGAGAGCCAGGGCAGCTGTATTTTTTTTCCTGCCACCATTAAGCCCCACTAACCACATCCAGACTACCGTCTCCACGGAGACATTAGATCTATATCAATCATCTCGTGTCACTTTTTTTTGGAGGGGAAAAGCAAATAATTATATTTCCCCTCAAATATTGAACTCTTCCTTTAAGACATCTTTGGAGGCGGTAGGATGGCCTTTTGCAGATTGGTGCGCCGGGAGCCTCTGTATATCTTGATGGATTACACTGCAACACACTTGTCAGTTTTGTCTATCCTGATCCTCACCGCCTCTGCTGCATGTTCTCTTAGTAACAGTATAATCAATCTGTAACATCATGATAGTTTTGACATAAAACACAAGAGAATCTTGTGGATATTCAGTTTAGGTTGCTCTTAATGAAGATTATTTAAAAGGCACAAGATGACAGGAGTTTGATGGTGATGAATAGGACAGGAAATTAAAACTGAATGCCATTATGAAAAGAGCAACTGCCCTTCCAAAGGCAGCATTGTAAGGGATCAGACCCTTCATTTCTGTGACCTCCCCAAGTGTTAATGCCATTAGACTGAAAAATTTTTGAACCCACAAACACTGCTGAATAATCCTGGTTATTGAGTTCAGCCAAAGGGGTTTATTCCTTTCTTTACTCTAGGGGTGCTAGTCTTTTGATTCCAGTGTCTCACTCTCTCCGTTTCCCTTCTCCTTTTTATTTCTCTTGTTCTCTTTGTAGTTTCCTTATTGCTCACTCCACCTTTTCCCCTCTCTCCAAAAGCATAAATATCTTGGTAGCACCACTGCAATCCTTTGTGTCCTATCGCAGCCCTGCCTCACTTATGTGCTGCCTTGTAAAATAAAATATTATAGACTGCCATGGTAAAATGACATTAAGGTGCAGTGATAAATATGTACCATAAAACTCTGAACATGTCACATAAATGACAGAATTTGTTTAATGTGACATGAAATATGCTTAGGATGCAAGGGTGTTTAAGTTGCTTTGAGAAGCTATCTTGGCATGCAAGTAGCAGAGTTGTGTGCATAAAGTCATAATGATGAGTGAGGCAACTGTGTGCACGTGTGTGTGTGTGTGTGTGTGCGCACTTAAACCCCTCCTTTCTCATGCTCAGTGCCAACGCTGTCGCTAACGCAGCAGCCCTCTGCATTATTTATCCCCACAGCAGTACAGCCACTTTTACTGCTGCCACACAGCGGAGAAAGTGCACACCTTGCAACTCAAAGACCTTTTTCATAAACTTCACTCCTTTTTTCCTCTCTCAGTAAGCCTTAAGGATAAAGGACCTCTTTCCTTCATCTCTCCTCTTACCCTCAAGGTCCCTTTATGCTTTGTTTTATCATAAAATGCCAGCTAAATTCACCTATAATGGATATTGATTTGTCAAACAATAACAGCAGATCATTATAGACAGTTTGTACGAAAGCGCCATAACCTTGAAAGTTGGAGGTGCTTCATGAGAGCTGATTAAACTGGTTGGCTGACTGTTGTGCTTAACATTTCAATTTACTCTTTAGTGCTTTACACTTTATATTCCACCTGTCAGCAAAACAAATGGGATGAACAAGAGAAGTGTCTTATTACCTCCTTATTCTGTAATGGAAAAATACAAGAGGGCTGACAATGGAATGTGATCCAAAAAACGAAAAAAAAAAAGTAAAAATAGTAATGATGAATACAGCTCTTCCGTCTTTAGTTTTGTGGAAAGGAATTTCAAAGTAAAGCTGCATAAACAATACAACTGACAGAAAGTAATAGCAAAGTCAGCATGCAGTACCTGATGAACAAGCACTTCAGGAATCTACATCCAATCTCAAACAGACCGTAATATTACAAATGCAAAGGAGTCATCATCTGGTCTTTCTGTTTATCGATTTTCAACAGAAAATGGCCTGTCTGCATCACTGAATCAACTCAAATAATGAAAAAGATGTTTGAACAGGGGCCAGCATAGGAGATATGGCAAAGCACTTTCTTGTGGTAGATAGCTTTGCTGCGTCAGTAACACTGAAAGTAGGATATATAAATACTGCGGGTTCACTTCAGGGTATTTTGATGGTTTGGACACCACATGGACAGAAGGAGATAAATAAGAAGCCGGTGGCATTAGGGCAAAAATCATGAAAATATAGCAACCCCTTTTTGCAGCATAAATCTGCCATTTTCTTTTCTTTTTCTTTTTTTAGATTGGCATCAAGTCAGCGAGCCATTTGCAAAGCTGTGATAACAAAATAGGATTGTATGGGAGAAAGCAAGATGAATTTAGACTAGAAGGGGTGTGTTAGAGTCCAGCATAAGGAGCAACCATTTCAGACAAGGTCAGAAATTTAAAGATACACCAATTAAGCCTACAGCGAACACTTCTTAAGTACAGTGTTTCAGCCATGCATACACTCACTTTTAGGTTTGTCTGTGAAATATAACACAATACAGTAACAGCCTGTTGTATGTAAAGCTACAGCAGATGGACAGGCTATTTAAAATGCTTTTAAATCTGATGCGGTTCTGTATACCACCACCCCTCGCTATGACCTTAATAATAAAAAAAAAAAATTTAGTAAAGGCAGACTTTATGGATGGCAAAGCTGTTGTGTTAGGTTGCATTATATTTCACAGGTACACCTGATAAAATTGCCAAGTACTGTGAATTCGATTTACAATACTTTGCATTACCCAGGAGCATGTTTAAGAGTGTAATTTGTTAGTGGTTAGTGTTAACAAGTGACCTTTCATCATGACAGGAATAGACACTAATGGCCATGTCATCTTTGGCTTCTTCTCTGTGGGAGGCATTACACAGCAAATAGGCAAGGTCATGCCATGTTTGCAGCTCTGCTCTTCCAGACATTCACACTTGCAGCTGTGAATACTAATGAGATGTGTTGTGTTGGTCAAAAGGCATTTTAATTGGCAGCCAAGATGTGCGTGCTCTCGCTCACAGGTTGGCCCTCAGACTTCTGGCTTAAATAGGGAAAAGCTAATGTGATATCGGCAACAACTGAGTTTGACTGAGTACTGACATTTTGTACGCTACCATGACTCAAGTAAAAATGTTCAAAATATGACAGCGACAAAAAGAACAGACAGAAGCAGCACAAGGCATGAAGTTAAACCAGTATTCATTATTCATAATTGAATTACATTAAATTATTACATGAACATTGTGAACACAACACTAACTCTAAAAATTTATTTCATTTTAATATTGTGTGCAGTCAAATCTGCCTGTTTGTACATCCAGCAGACACAGTGTAATACAAGCTCCAGCACTATATGTAGTAATTTGAGAATTAGTTTATTTAAGATCCCATGTCATGAAAATGTATGGAGATGTTTGTAAACTTGGAGGTGCATTAAAAAAAAATCTGTGATAGCACAACAGTATGACATTTTAACTTTAATACTACACATCAACTACATCAAACATCCTGCTAATATTTAAAGGCAGTGTCGTTATCCTTACGCATGGGGTCCGAAAGTGATATCATCACTGCTGACGTGCAGTGTGCAAGTCTGCGAGCATGTTGGTCTATACAGGCATCGCTGTGATGCATCTATGCAGGAGCATAGGTATTCTCAGACAGTAGGAAAAGATGAGACATCTGCAGAAAACAATGGGGAAAAACTGCATGATCGCTTTGTTTTGTGCCTTGACTTCTTCTGTTTCTATTCCAGCAGTGAAGCTGTGATTCTCTTCTGAGCACCGACACCCATCGTTTAGGAAAGTTTACAGCTACTCAAAAGTGCCTTTTTTTTGAGTGTAAATGATTATGCCGCTGTACAAAAAGTCACCCATTGCACAAGCAATGACCAGTACATTGACTCTAACTCCAATCTGCTGCTCTGTCTACTAAAATGCCCAATTTATAACCATGATGTTGTCTGACAAAATCACAGTAGACATATTAAAAACTATGACTGTGCTGTGAATGTCTCATTCAGGTCTGTATCAGCTGCCAAGCTGTAAACTGAACGTGCTGCATTGCTTACATTGGCTTCTTGTCTCTGTCACTTAAAGATTACTTGCTAAAAGGGCGTGGGCAGCAGCAGTTCCAGTTCCATTTAAAGTTACAGACACTGAAACAGACCGTTTGGAACAGAGCTCAAAATCTGGTGTATACAGGCACAGTATGTATTAAAGCTGTTAATATAGACACCAAATATTGAACAACAACAACAAAAAAATAACCTATCTATTAGCACCAACCATGCAGACGGCATTATTGCTGTGTTTGTTATAGACAACTTTCTCCTGGAACAACTGTGACAAATTCCTAAAGCAGTGATTGTTAATATTAGATCTATTTGCCTTTTCACTGTTGCAAATTACTTGTTAAATGAGAATTGATAAGCCTATCCTCCATAAGACATTTTTCAGGCAGAGCAATGATTTCTGTGCTACTTTACATTTCTGGTTCCTGGACAGCTTTGAGAACTCATTACCTTCCACCATCTGACAGCTCTACTTGAAGTGGCATCTCAGCATGGAAGTGACAAAGAGGGGGAGACGAAGTCAGGGTCAGCAGTGAGGATTTGCAAAATAACAGAACCCCACTGTCAAGGATTTGTCAGTGTCTTTGTCATCAAGTGGCTGAAGAGGAGCCTTTGTGTCTGGTTGAGGTCTAATGGGATGTTGACCCAACCTTAGTCCTGTCTGTCAAACATCATCAATCTTAACAAAAGGAGGGAAAGAGGGGTGAGCAGTGTCCCCTGAAAGCAATTCTTCCCTATAAAAAAATCCAGAGATGAGAGAGACGTTGAGAGTAGACATTTGAGAACCAAATGCTTTGAAAGAAAATATTCGGTTCAATCTGTGCTTTCGTCACTTGCACACACAAATGTGTATCGGAATAGCAAATAACTGCTGGGTAATTATGTTTAATGGTACAGGCTCTCACCAATTAGCTAGTGAGGGTTAAATGGAACACTTCAATCTCTGGAGGGTTTAGACAGCTGCGTAAATGAAGTTCATCGAAGGCATCATTAGAAAATGCTTTCATTCAGGAAAAGCTGAGGTGATGTGATGCATGTCAACACACAGTTTCTGCTAATGAAACCAAGTTCATTGCTGTGAAGTTGTGTCTCAGCAGACAAGGAGATGACCAATATGGTGTTTCTCTTTTCTTTACCAAGATGTTTGTGCTAGTGCAAAACAATACCTGAAAAACCCTGCTGCATCTTGTACCTGCAAATGAAGAATGATGGTGCCATGAATATTTATCTGCTGTCCTCGTCACTGTGCTCCAGGAATTTGTTGTGTGTCATTTATTTTGTTCGGATACATATCTGTTGGGAGCACCTCTATTTTGCAGAGGTGAATGAACCTCTAATGTGGTACTTCATATTCTTCCTTACTGCACCACCTCTGTGGCAGCATGGCGTCAGCTAGTCGATCAATCATGTGTGTAAACCATCCATGAGAGGGCCAGTGTCAATACAGGAGGAGGAGCATGAAATGAAAAACCTATCTTAAAAAACACTGTAGCAGTGAAAAGCCACCTATTGGTCGTGCACTTTGCCTTCCTTTTTTGTTGTTGTTGTTGGTTTTTTTGTATTTTACAGCAATATAAAATATAAATCTCAGCCCCTCAAAACTGAAGATTTTTGTTCTCAGCTCAGAATTTTTAACCAGTCATGAAAAGTAAAAAGAGTTTGTACAGAAGAGGCTGAGGTTAATAATAACTCCAACTAATAGTAACCTTGATAGTCCACAATACTGTGCAGTCAAAAAATAAAATGCAATTTTTTTAGTAACAGGCTTGAATCCTGCTTTTTCTCAGCTGAATTACCTCTTGAATAGTCACAATCAACATTTCGACATTAAGGACAGACAGCTGGTTTTAACAAACCTACCACTGTGTTAAAATAAAGGGAGAGGAGGTGGAGATGGAAAATGTTCCCATTTTTATGCATTATTGATCAATTTGGAACAACTGATTAACAACAGAGTTAGACATATCAAGGTATAGCTTGTTGTACCACCATATACTCCAGTCTACATTTAATTATATCCAGTATCAGACTTTATCTGAAACTAAGGTAGAATTTCATCCACTGCTGTACTGTGGCCTGGACTTCGACAGGCCTTCAGAAAATATATCACACAAATTTTTTATTCCTTTTATGTGTGTCTGTGCATCAGGTGTGTTAACAATACAAAGTCACATTCCTACTTACTGTATGTAGACAACAATTTCTACCCCCCACTAATATATTTCTGTACCACCATCTCACCAAGAACCAACTAATGGCTAGGAGGCATTTACGTATAATAGACCGAGTTAAAATTGCAGATTGCGGCTTATTTGAGTAAGTTTGTGTGTGTGTGTGTTAGTTGGTGTGTAACACAAGCAAACATGTAAATGATAGAGTAGATGTGATGAATAGTAATCACCATTACAACCATCAGCTTTGAAGCTGCAATGACTGATTGAAAGGAAGTGACTGAATGAAACAGTTTAATGAATCAGGAGCAGCACTGTTCTCTGAAGCCCAATCAGCGAAATAAAAATTTAATACATTCAATATCACAAACACCTCTCATTATGATTTAGTACAATGCAACAGCACAACCAACTGCAGACTTGAAAACTATTACAAAGTCTTAAATATTAAACACTTCTCTCAAATAGTTTTGTCAAAACCAGAACACTATAACCTACAATAAAGGTCAACTTTATTGTAGGGTTACTATAATTGACTACATTAGTTTAGTAACTTACATGTCCTTATATAGTGAAAATGCTTTTAAAAAAAAGTGTGCTTGTTATGATATTCCCAAACGCTCTTGGTGCTATCACAAGCTGCCCATGAAAAAGCTGCAGATGAGAAAAATAAGTAGAGCCCATTCTAGTTGAACTAGGACTACTACTACTACAGGCATCTCCAAACTTGTCATAAGTGAGTAACCACCCATATATTTTAAGTGCCTATTGTTTTATACATTACAGCAATTGCTCAAGAATATCTCATAATACTTCAGTGTATTAACTAACTTGCACATCAATATTTGCTCACAATTTGGGCCCAGTCAAAATAATGAGAATCCTTTCCATCATCAGCTGCAATCCATGATCATATGTAAATATCCAGATGACATCCAGACACAGATAATGATATCTCCTACTTCCTAACATTGACCTTCAACAAACTGAGAGATCATGTAATCACCTTGTTGTGACTAACAACATTTACGTCAATGTAAACAAATACAGCTTTGAAACTCGGTTTGAACTGATTTTTCTGAAAGCACTGATTTCATTTTCTGCAAATAAATGCTCAAAATGAAAATATTTGTATTTGGAATTTGGGAGTTATGTTGTCAGTAGTTTATAGAATAAAACAAAAATGTTCATTTTACTCAAACATATACCTATAAATAGCAAAATCAGAGAAACTGATAATTTTGCAGTGGTCTCTTAATTTTTTCCTGAGCTGTATATATACACACACACAGTTTGACCTAACACAGTGCACACGTCATACAAATAGAAAAAGCAGCCTAAAAATTATTAAAACATGGCACTTTTTTTTTTAAATTATCTATTTCTTTGAACAAGTTAGTTTAATTCAAAGATACAAACAAACCTATCCTGTTTATTTCAGTCAGGAGTTCATTCTCCTTCCCAGTGAGGTTCTCCTAATTGTTGTTATCATTGTCTGATTTTTTTTTCTTCCTTATTCTAACGGGTCTGCTATAGTTTCTGTATGGTACTGATGGAACTGCACATGGAACTGCTTCTTCCTTAACTCCAACTTTGCATCCTCGATGTGAAACAGTTGCTGGAGTTGTCAAGCACCTCTAGCTGCTTTAGTGTGTCATGTTGATCTAGGTGTTGCTTCATACACTATACAACTTTCTTTGTTGCCTCTTGTCCTTGTCTCATGTGTAGACAGATGCTTTGTTTCATGTTAGTGTAGATTTTCTCATATTTCTTCATTTTCCCTGGGGAATTCTCCATGGAAAATTCACACCTCCTCCACAACATCCTCTGATATAGCATAAATCCTTCCTCTGGTTCCCCAAGGGAGTCGCAGCATTTGGTGAAACTCTTCAGCATCATACTGATTCGGCGGTCATGTCCAGCTCCATCACTGTCAATAAGATGTTTCTGTATAAATTCATCTTCTATAGCATCCTTCATTTTTGTGCTCTTGGTATATTAGCAGAATAGTGTCCTAAACTCCCACCTTAGCAATCATCATTTCCAATCAAAATTTAGTCTTTTCTGTCTTTACATGTAGAGTCTGAATAAAAACAAGAACTGCTAGAAGCTCAGGCAGTACAATTTTTTATTATTTAGATGTACCAAACTTCAAACAATATTGGTATTTTATATCCATCTGAAAAAGACACAAGAGTGACAACAAAAGTAGTTATTTATTTACATATTCAGTGCTTATTTTGGCATAACTAACGCACATGGTCAGTGAATGTGGAGACTGTTGTGTTCAAACTTGTGCAAATGGAGGCAATTTAGAATTACATTGGTTAATATTCATAAAAGCACTCTTATAACATGTATAGTTTCATCCACGTGCAAAATGACAGCATGTCAGAGTAGACTGACTTGCCCTAAAATAATAAGACATCATGCAGAGAGATGTGTAGTGACAGTGCCATAACTGTGTATATCACAAGAGGAATAACCAAGCAAAGACTTTCATAGGTTTATATCAAATTACATGAATGGGAAGCACTGATTGACAACTCAGGGGGAAACATTAAGCTCATGAGAAATTGAATCATAGGTCGTTATCATACTATAAATGTATATTTAATTGTTAAATTGATGCCATTGGTGTAAAATACATCTCCTTCTAAATTAGACCCGTATTTCAGTAATATTTGTATAGTTTGGGGTCTGTGTATCATGATTAACAAATCATCAGTCATCAGTCCTCTCTGTCTTCTCTTAGGTGTTCACCAGATATGGGAAGTGCTACATGTTCAACGCTGCAGAGGAGGGGAAGACACTGCGCACCACCATGAAGGGAGGGACTGGAAATGGTCTGGAGATCATGCTTGACATCCAGCAGGATGAGTACCTGCCTGTATGGGGGGACACAGGTAGGCCTGGATACATGCTCACCATAATACCCCACCTACTTTGAACAGAGCAAAGGGAGCATGACAAAGTTCAAGCATATATCTTCACTCTATTATGTTTATGTAAACTTGTCTTATGCTGCTTTCAGGTCAAACTCATGAGGTCCTATTTTTGCCATGTTAAATCACGACATCACTGTTGCCAGGTGACTGACAGAAAATGAGTAGAGTCAGACTGACATTGCTGTGCTTTCTCTTCAAAAATAAGTTTATTACTGACTGGTTTCTCTATTTCAATACCAGGCTAAAAACAAGACCGCTGCAGTTAAACACAGTGATTTCAAATGTTTCCGTTCATGAAGGATTCATTTCGTTCTGCGCTGTTATTTCTTTACTTGTAGCCTTTTGCTTGATTATATGATCCCTGCACCAGTAATATTTAGTTACCTTGACTGATTTTTGTCCTTGATGTGATTGCATTCAGTACGCTGTGTGACCCCAGGCAACGCTGGCACTTCAGTGAGTCAGTCATTCCTGGTTTCAACAAAAGCTTATTGTCATGTACTCTGAAACCTACTTTTCTCATTTCTGCAACCACAGTGTTATTCTAAAGGAGCTTCAATCTTAGCGTGTAACATTACATAAAATACATTTTACACCGCTTACAAAACATTACCTATTTGAGTGGACACTCAGAGTTCTCTCTTCTTTATTATTTTAGCCTTTCAATTTTTTTTCTTTCTTTAAAAATGTTTAAGTGTAAAGGGAATATTTGTAACTGATCTCATGTCGAGTGAATTTCAGATGGTAAAAATCATTACAGTATTTAAAAGTCTATTCACCCAATTGTACCTGAAACTGAGCCTTTGGGTTGTCGGTATTTTTTATTCACATTATTTAATTTATTAGTAGTTAATACAGAAGTAATTTAGTATGTTACTGCTGAAATCACTTTGGGGACAGCTTCACACCCAGAAATTCCAAATCAAACCTGCAGAAAACTAAATGTGAGGTTTCAAGATGCTTGAGCTGATGCTCATCAGCTTGTGTTTTTATTTAATCCAAACAACTACAAAGCTCTAATTGAATATCAGGTGAAAAATGTTTTTATTACAACTCCTGTCTTTTTAAAAGCACTGCGTTGTACCGAACTCGATGTTCAAGGATTTGCATGAATAAAAGACTTATTTGTAGTGCTTTGACACCTTTTCTAGTCCACATAAACCACCTTTTGTTACACAAAGGATTGTGGACTAAAAGCACATTGTCCTGTTGTATTCACTTTGAATAAGGCTCTAAACAAATTGCTCAAGATATTTTAAATTGCTGCATCTCCATTTATGCCTAGCTGTGGGGATATTTTTCCTTTGAGAATATAGACTTCTTACTGATCATAATACATGATCAAAATCCTTTCAAGTCAAGCACTGAAACCTGTTTAATAATCTATTTTGTAAAGTAGTGCAGTTATCCTACATGCTGAAATATATGTAAGTATCAGAGATCTTGTTATTGGTTCAGATTGAGTGTTTTAGGGAGGCTTGCTGTCTGTGTTTTACCACATTGTAGCTCACTGAATGGCCGGCTCATGTCTAAAAGAAGTGAAAGGGCAGACAGGAGTTCCCAGCAGCTAGCCAAACAATGCGCAACCCATCAGATGGGCATTAATTTCAGATACTTAAAGAACTATAATCAAAAACTACATGTCCCCTCAGTCCTCATGTTTTTTTTCGATTTACAGCAGGTTGTGCAGGCCCCCACCCAATCTTCTTTTGGTTTTATTTCATTTTGAACATGTTGTACTTCTGCCACCACCCTGACAGCATGAGGAACTCCTTCTCCCAGCAGGTTCCAGTTTTCCGTGCCCTTGTTTGTCCCCTTGTGGTTTAATTAGCCTGGATGCACTGAGTCAGCCTCAGCGTGGAGCATGCTGTCTCCTCAACTGAGCCAGGTCTCTGTGCTGTGCAGACATGATGCCAACATGCTGCACAGGCCCTCATTCCCCATCTCCTCCCACCAGTTATTTTTTCTCCAGCCAGTCAACACACCTTCTTCCCTCCCATGGCTTTCCCTATTGTCCATCATCCAGAAGTGCAGCAGTTGGTCTCTGGGGTTCTATTAGCACACTGCAGTATCCAGGATGCTGCAGGGCACCCATAACACTCCTCACTTTATCATGACGGATGAACATTGCAAGAAACGTGTTTCATTCTGTGAAAAATGAAATAGACAGATATAAGTTTAAGCGGTGGGAGAAAACAGATGGCCTGTTGCCTGGAAACGCAGCTTTCTTCTCGCAATGTTACTGACCAAACTGCTCAGTGAAGGAAATCATAAATGGATTGGATGTTTCTGTTGGGCTTTTTTTAAAAATGGTTTCTAATTTAAAAATAATACATGGTATAGTTTTTAAATTTTTATTTAAAAAAAGAACAACTTAAGAACACAAGGACAAACTGTTTTTAGAAAGAAAAATAAGCATAACTTTAGTTCAAGCAAGCAAGGAAGTCAAGCTTAGCCCAATAACAACTTATCTGACTGCCAGCCCAAATCGAATGGGTCATTTGATAAACTTCTACACACCTAATTGCTTTGGCACGCCTACATCTGCAAGCCGCTTTGTCACCCACATCCATCCAGCTCCTCCTTTTCATGTTGTATATCTTTTAATCCAATGTTTGCTGTTGTCAGTGATTGTTCTGTATTGGGAGTCTTACTTCTGCTCTTTCTTATACTCTCCATGTATGTATTTAGAAGGGCAGGAAGCTTCCCTAGCAGATAAAATGGGTTTTCATTCAGCCCTTCACAACACTACTGATTTGCTTGTTAAAAGTCAAGAAACTATCCATAGAAACTCCAAGATTTTTTACTACAGTTTCAAGATATGTAGATAGAGAACCAAGCATAATCAAAATGATACTGACAGATCTAGGTGGATCAAATCAAACAAGTTCAATTTGGTTTTATTTTTTTATCATTTAGTTGAAGGAAGTTCTTAACTATTGATTATTTGATATAATATAAATCAAAGAAGTTCTTCATTAAAAGTAGGTGTTGTCAAGTGTCGCAGATAGATAAAACTGGGTGTCATCTGTATAACAAAGATATTGAATTTGGTGTTCCTGAAAGAGAACCAAAGGGTAAATTGTATAAGATAACAAAAATGAAAATTAATACTTGATAAATGCTACAGCAGTTGAAATTATTGAAATGATGATGATGATTATGATGATTATTATTGTTAATAACAATGGTAATAATCATAATAATAATAATGCACTCACTAGGACACTTTGTTCAACTGCTTGTTAACTCATACATCTAATCAGCCAACAACATTGCAGCAACTCAGGCCATTTAGGCATGTAGACATGGTCAAGATGACCTGCTTAAGTTCAAACTGAGTATCAGAATGGGGAAGAAAGGTGGTTTAAAAAACTTTGAATGTGGCATGGTTGTTGGTGCCAGATGGGCTGGTCTGAGTATTTCATCAACTGCCGGTCTACTGGAATATTCCCAGACAACCATCTCTAGGGTTTTTAGAGAATGGTCGAAAAAGAGAAAATATCCAGTGTGTGGCAGTTCTCTAGGGGAAAAGGCCTTGTTGATGCCAGAGGTCAGAGGAGAATGGCCAGAGTGCTTCGAGCTGATAGGAAGGTAGCAGTAACTCAAATAACCACTCATTACAACCAAGGTATACAGAAGAAGATCTCTGAATGCACAGCACGTCGAACTTTGAAGCACATGTGCTATAGCTGCAGAATTTCACAGCAGGTTCCACTCCTGTCAGCTAAGAACTGGAAACTGAGGCTACAATTCACACAGGCTCACCAAAACTGGGAAATAGAAGATTAGAAAAACATTGCCTGGTCTGATGAGTCTCAATTTCTGCTGCAACACTCAGATGGTAGGGTCAGAATTTGGCATAAACAACATGACAGCAAGGATCCATCCTGCCTTGTATCAACTGTTCAGGCTGGTGGTGTAATGGTATGGGTGATATTTTCTTGGCACACTTTGGGCCCCTGAGTACCAACTGAGCATCATTTAAAGCCACGAGTATTGCTGCTGACCGTGTCCATCCCTTTATGATCACAGTGTACCACTCTTCTGATGGCTCCATCGAGCAGGATAACACGTCCTGTCACAAAGCGCATGTCATCTCAAACTGGTTTCTTGAACATGACAATGAGTTCACTGTACTCAGATGGCCTCCACATTTACCAGATCTTAATCCAGTAGAGCACTTTTGGGATGTGATGGAATGGGAGATTCACATCATGGATGTTCAGCCAACAAATCTGCAGCAATTGTGTGATGCTATCATGTCAATATGGACCAAAATCTGTGAGGAATGTTTCCAGCACGTTGTTGAATCTATGCTGCAAAGGATTAAGGCAGTTCTGAAGGCAAAAGGGGATCCAACTCGATACTAGCAAGGTGTACCTATTAAAGTGTCCAGTGAGTGTATATACTAATATATACTGTATATCTTCTGGCAGCTGGCTCTCTGCCAGACAGATATATTGTATTATAGAGTTATTGCATGTGGTATGGTGAAAAACCAAGAGGATCTAAAACAGGTGCTTGAGGGATGCCACATTTAATGTAAGCAAGGGAGGACCAATAGGATTACGTATAGAATAAATTGTTCTGAATGATATTTTTGGTCTGTGACAATTGTTATTAACCAATTCACCAAAATATTGTGCCTTGGCTGTTTTAAGAGAGCTCTGGTACTACATTAAACCTCTGAAAATGTCACATGATACCTAAAGTTCATCCTTTTTCCATTTGCACTCAGCAAGCAGTGTTTATGCACTCAGCACCCATTCCATTCAAAAGCAGAACAGTGTTTATAGTGTAATGAAAAGCCCTTCAGACACATCACAGGCTGTGGAAACTGTGATGACACTGAAGTCCAGTCCTTTCTCATATCAGACATCTTTTTCTTTTGATCATACACATCACAGAATTTTGTTTTAGATAAAGTCAGCTCTTGTGTACAACAACTAGACTCTTCCTAAACAACCAGTTATGTTGTGGCCACCCACTATTTCTTTTTTAACAGCATCATGGTTGAAGTGATACAGAGTTATATGCAAAGTATTTTGCCTTATCAGCTCTTTGTAAATGGGACAAAAAAATGTTATATCAAGTTTTTAATGTTTCCCTTTTTGTCACTGTGCTTTATCTCTTTTTTTCTCCCTTTCATCCCTTTTCAGTTGCTCTCTTCACCCCCCCCCCCCCCTTTTTGTTTGTTTTTTTAATAAAAGAAAACCACAATGGTGTATTGTATTTACAGCTTAAGGATTGCATTGATAAATTCTAGTGAGACCCATCAGCAGTCTGAGGGTTCTGTCTCCTTGTGTTGTCTATTTTCCATCTGCGTGACATTCATCATCTCAAATTCCAGCTTCCATTTTATGTGGCAAAAAGGCAAGTACAGCCAAACAAGCCCACTGTTAAAATCATGCCATGTCTCTTTACAATTTCTGTCTGCTGTTATTAAATCAGAGTGGTGGTGAAAACACTCTGAGAAAAGGAGCAGAGAAATATTTTTTTTCAACAACAGGTTAAGTCAAGTGCAAAGTGAAAGTGGAAAGTCCTTGATCCCTTTATCTTTACTTTTTGTATAATTTCCTTTTGCGGTGTTTGGTCGATGTGATCTTCTTGTGTGTGCAACCTTTTTGTATGTGTTTTTGCTTCTTGGATATTTATAGTGGTTCTTCTTTGATTGCTCCACACAATTTCTTAAATTGGCAAGAGAAAAAAGCAGCAGGGGATCACTATGTAATTCTTAACAATTTCAGTGTCCAGACATCTTGTTTAGTTGTTTCTGCTGTTGGTGATAATGGGTTTTAAAAAATATCTTTTGTACAGGAGTATTAGCTGCAGAAGCTTGGGTGACACAATTCGAATGCCGTGCTCATTTGCTGCTGTTTAGAGGACATTTGTGTTCATTTTCAGTCTGGTTGCAAACTGTTATTTGTCTTTATATCACAAAAACTAAACTAAGTGTACTCAACAGCAAAATTATAATAATAATAATTCAGTGTGATGTGACTGTTGCTCTCTTGCAGCTTCCATTTATGAATTGAACTGAGATAGCTGTAGCTTTTTATACAAAAATGCCAGACATAAGGTTGAATACAGTATCTGATCTAATTCATTTGCATTAACAAAAGCTGCAGATAAGCAGAGTATTGAGTGAATTATTAAGCAGGAAAACATAAATATATATTAAGTGCTCAGAAATAATGGAGATATGAACCTTTCCATGACAACTGGGAAAGTCACGGTCTGTTAGAGATCATGTGGTATGATCAAACACTGCACAAAAGCTACTACATGGACCTCAAGGTGAGATTTTGCCTTCTGAACTATACCTTAATTCTTCATGGCATAGATTCAACAAGGTGCTGGAAACATTCAACAGAGATTTTGGTCCATATTGACAAGATAGCATGACACAGTTGCTGCAGATTTTTGGGCTGCATATCCATGATACAAATCTCTCATTCAACCGCAGCCCAGAGGTGCTCTATTGGATTGAGATTTGGTGACTGTGGAGGCCATTTGAGTACAGTGAACTCATTGTCATGTTCAAGAAACCAGTTTGAGATGTTGTGAGTTTTGTGACATGGCACATTATCCAGCTGGAAGCAGCCATGAGAACATGGGTACACTGTGGTCATAAAGGGGTGAGACACGGTCAGCAGCACTACTCAGGTAGGCTGTGGTGTTTAAACGAGGCTCAGTTGGTACTAAGGGGCCCAAAATGTGCCAAGAAAATATCACCCCCACCATTATACCACCAGCAGCAGCCTGAACCGTTGCTACAAGGCAGGATGGATCATGTTGTTTACGCCAAATTCTGACCCTATCATCTGAATGTTGCAGCAGAAATTGAGACTCATCAGACCAGGCAATGTTTTTTTTAATCTTCTACTGTCCAGTTTTGGTGAGCCCGTCTGAGTTGTATCAGTTGTATCACTGAATTGAATCAGTTTTCCTGTTCTTAGGTGACTTAGGCTTCTGCAGTTATAGCACTCTGGCCATTGTCCTCTGATCTCTGGCATCTACAAGGCATTTTTGCCCAGAGAACTGCCGCTCACTGAATATTTTCTGTTTTTCAGACCATTCTCTGTAAACCCTAGAGATGGTTGTCTGGGAATATCCCAGTAGACTGGCAGTTGATGAAATACTCAGACCAGCCCATCTGGCACCAACAACCATGTCACATTCAAAGTTTTTTAAATCACCTTTTTTTCCTCATTCTGATGCTCTGTTTGAACTTAAGCAGGTCGTCTTGACCTTGTCTACGTGCCTATATGGCCTGAGTTGCTGCCATGTGATTGAATGATTAGATACTTGAGTTAATGAGCTGTCTAACAAGTGTACCTAATGAAGTGGCTGGTGAGTCTAAATAAGTCTAAATAAATAACAATGAGAAATTAAAGGTAAAGAACACAAAATATTGTGTAGTCTATAATATAAGTGTAGTCTGAAGCCTTAGCGCAATATGCCTACCCTTTTTTCCATAAACTCCCCATAAACCTTCACTGCTAGGTTTCACCAATAAAAAAACAAACAAACAAAAGAGAAGAGAAAAACACTGAAGCATTCCATGCACAATACTGATCATGCTTCAGTTTTAAATGCTTAGCATATTAGTACTTATATAATCATACAGACTTTTGATGATATGCTTGTTATATTCACTTTCTTATGAAATCTTTCTTCAGCTTGCCAACTGCCAATTCTTTGGCTTTTCCATATTAAACACATAATACAGACCCTTTTTGAAGCCTGACATTACCAGTCCTGAATGTGACAAAACTTGGAGAAAGGTGAAATAGAGAGAGGAAGGTGACGGTTTGTGGTGTGACATTTTAATTTTATCTTTAACGCATTGTTCATCCATCTGTACTCTTGCATGCGCAGATCAGTCGATCGTCTTCTCTCCCTCTCGTGTTTACCCACAGCGAGCTGAAATCCTGAAGGTGAATGGAGGTGAAATCAGAATACCACCTGCATTTAATCTCTGTCAAACAAAGCAAGCAGGATTCAGTTTATGATTGTACCTGCTGATAAGATCCTAATTTAGTCCACCCCTCTTACTGCTTTGAGGGCAATCTAAGTCAAATGAGTGTGTTTGTAATGATGAAATAGATGGTAACTGCAGATCTGTGATTCTGCTGAAGCCATGGTCAGATGTAGCAAACATCATTATCCATGATCCTCTTGATCATCTTTTGATAGGGAAGGCTGAACTGATAGGAGCACAAACAAGCACAGCCATTCCCATTTGCTCTGATCTCTTATGCTCACACACACGCATACATACACTTTCTCAAGAGATTCAGTGTGCGAATACAAATAACACATTTTCACTCTCAGCAAGAGATCATTGTTTCATGTTCTGTGTCTTGTTTTGTGCAAACCGATGTCTTGTTATGCGAAATAAAGGTCTTGAACAGTCTGATTCCAGCGTTTTACGACTAAGCAAAATTAATTTACAGGATGGTTAGTTTATTCGGTGTTCTGTATCATCACTTATTGCCCTTGTGCAGTTGCTCTTGTGCAATGAATTTGTTTGCATTAGCCATGCAATGCAAGACAACTAGGTGTGAATAAAAGCTAATATACAGTTAGGTCATTTCAAGTGAATTTGTCAAACATTTGACAGGACCAGCTCGTCAGTTGGGTGGAATATTCTGCTTTTTTGTGGGTTATGTGATACGTGAGATATCTTTTTTGGAGTGATTATTGAATAAGATTAGCTTTTTCCACATTTTGTAGACCAACAGAATAACTGAAAGGAATCAATTAACTACCAATGAAAATAATCTTTAAATACGAACAGTGTTAATGGGAGGTCAACACAGACCTGAGACACACTACAATAAATTTAGATCTAACCGTAGCAGGCTAAATATAATATTGATCTGGCCCAGCACAGAAGCAAGCCATGCTTACTGGAAGCCAAGACCCCCAGGCCCCAGTTATGTTTCTTTTTCTTTAAATGCCTCTTCTTCTACCTGCTGTATGTCAGGTCATTAGTACTTTACTGGAATGACATTTTCATAATATTAGTGCATCTCAAAAAATTTGAATATTGTAATTTTTATTTTTATTTTTGTAATTTAACTCAAAAAGTTAAATGTTCATAAAGTATGTTCTGTATTCATTACATGTAAAATGAAATATCTCAAGCTGTTTTTGTTCTAATTTTTGATGATTATGGCTTATAGCTCATGAAAATCAGAAGTATCTCAAATTATCAGAATATTTAATTTCGAGTTTCAAATAGTATAAACACTGTTCGTCTTTTGGTCTAGTTCAGTACACACAACCACAATCATGGGGAAGACTGCTGACTTGACAGTTTTCCAGAAGACGCTCATCGACACCCTCCACAAGGAGGGTAAGCTACAGAAGGTCTTTGCCGAAAAGGCTGGCTGTTTACAGAGTGCTGTAGCAAAGCGTGTTAATGGAAAGTTGACTGCAAGAGAAAAGTGTGGTAGAAAAAGGTGCACAAGCAGCAGGGATGACTGCAGCCTTGAGAGGACTGTCAAGAAAAGTTGATTCAAGAGCTTTGGAGAGCTTCACAAGGAGTGGACTGAGGCTGGTGTTCATGCATAAAGAGCCACCACACACAGACATCTTGAGGAAAGGAGCTACAACTGTTGCATTCCTAATATCAAGCCACTGCTGAACCAGAGACGACATCAAAAGTGTCTTATCTCTGCTAAGGAGAAAATGAACTGGATTGCTGCTCAGTGGTCCAAAGTCCTCTTTTCAGATGAAAGTAATTTTTGCATTTCATTTGAAACTCAAGGTCCTAGAGTTGAGAGAAAGAGAGGCACATAAATCCAAGGTGTTTGAAATCCAATGTGAAGTTTCTAAAGTCTGTGATGGGTTGGGGTGCCATGTCATCTGTTGGTGTTGGGGGTGGTTGATCCACTGTGTTTTATCACATTCAGAGTCTTTGCAGCTTTCTACCAGGACATTTTAGAGCGCTATGGGCAGGTGACCATAGTGTCAAAGCTACTACCAAATGGTTTTCTGACCATGTTATTACTGTCCTTGATTGGCCAGCCAACTCACCTGACCTGAAATATTATCAAGAGGAAGACCCAAAAATACAGATGAGCTGAAGGCCACTATGAAGGCACTCTGGGCTTCAGCAAGCTGATTGCCTCCATGCCACTCCACATTGATGTAGTAATTTGTGATAAAGGAGCCCAAAACAAGTATCAAGTGTATAAATTAACATGGTTTTCAGAAGTTGGGCATTTCTGTATTTTAAATCCTTTGATTGCTAATGTCTTTTGATAGGAAATATTCTAATGATTTGAGTTACTGGATTTCTGATTTTCATGAGCTATGCAGTCCTGTGAAAACTTAAGTACGCCCAATGATTCAGTAGCTTGTAGAACCACCTTTAACAACAATAGTCATGGTTTTCATAACCTTTCCAGTTTCTCACATCGTTGTGAGAGAGAGTTGCTTCAGTTCACTGAGGTTTGGAGGCAATTTTTAAGGCACAGCTCCTCTTTTCTCTCTCCGCCATAGCATTTCAGTGGGGATGTGGTGTGGACTTTGACTGGGCCATTGCAACACCTTGATTCTTTTCTTCTTCAGCCATTCTTTTGTAGATTTGCTGCTGAGCTTGGGATCATTGTCATGTTGCATGACCCAATTTCAGCCAAGTGTTAGCTGTCAGACAGATGGCTTCACATTAGACTCTAGAATACTTTGGTATACACAGGAGTTCATGGTCGACTCAATGACTGCAAGATTCAGGTCCTGTGGCTGCAAAACAAGCCCAAATCATCACCCCTCCGCCACCGTGCTTGACAGTTGGTATGAGGTGTTTGTGCTGATATGCTGTATTTGGTTTTCGACAAACGTGGCGCTGTGCATTATGGCCAAACACTCCACTTTGATCTTGTCTGTCCAAAGGACATTGTTCCAGAAGTCTTGTAGTTTGTTCAGGTGCAACTTTGCAAACCTAAGCCATGCTGCCATATTCTTTTTAGAGAAAAGAGGCTTCATCCTGGCAACCCTTCCAAACAAGCCATACTTGTTCAGTCTTTTTCTAATTGTACTGCCATGACCTTTAACATTTAACATGCTAATTGAGGCCTGTAGAGTCTGAGATGTAGCTCTTGAGTTTTGTGAAATTTCTCTGAGCATTACACAGTCTGACATTAGGGTAAATTTGCTGGGACATGCACTCCTGGGAAGATTGTGGCATTGTGTTTATACCTGAATGCTCCAGGCCAGCAAACTGCCAAAACTTCTGCTTTTCTGCTTTTATAGAGGTGGTTACATTTGCTGATGATCTGTTAATCAAGTGCATTTGATTAGCAGCAGCTAGCTGCTACTTACCCTCTAAATTCCTATGAAAGCAATAAAGGTGTACTTAGTTTTTCATACGCCTGCATAGAGTCCTGTGGAAACTTTTTTTACATGACTGTGAAACATAATTATCAAAATTAAAACACAAAAGGGTTGAAATATTTCACTTTACGTTAATCAATATAGAATATATGAAAGTTTACCTTTTTGAATTAAATTACAAAAAAATATGTTTTTCACAATTTTTTTAATGCACTAGTACATTGATTTAAACACAGGTTTTCATATGTTGATGATTGTTGGATATATTAGCATGTGGACGTTTGCATTACAGCAAGTGCTCTGACTGACAAATCTACTGCACACAACAGCTGAACAAATACATACATATTTCTGCAACAAAACAGGAAGCGTTTAAATGGGGACAATATCAGCACATACAAATGGGCCATCAGCAAAGTGACTTTTGGAAAACAGGGGAAAATAATAATGAAGTGAATATTACTGAGCCCCTGGCTGCACAAATACTTCTTAAATACTTACACTATTATGTTAAATGTCAGACATCTGTTGGGAAAATCAAAACCAGCAAAGAATATGTGCTGCAGCTATTGTTTATGCTGACAGCCTTTACTTATTTGCTACTGAACTCATACAAATACAAATTTGTCATATGAATAAAATTAAAAGACGTTAGACAGCACACAATCTCACAGCGTGACATACTCCTTTATTACAATAAACAGCCAATGTAGTTAGTGTCAGTAGCACAGGGATGAAGTTCTTTGTTTACACTGTTAAGTGTTCATTTTAATGAAGGATTATGTCATCCAGTACAACAGAAGGGCTCTTTAATGGCTTTTAATCGTCTTTGGACAACAGTGGCTAATTATGTGAGATCTTACCGTGCTAATGGGGCATTTGTTCAACCGCAATAGCATTAAAAAGACGCAGTTGAATATTACGTTTCCCTTTTAACATACTGCTCTATAAATAACCTTATAAAGACAAGTATTCTGCTCTGAATAATTATTTTTCTTTGATACAGTCTTAAGCAATAAATAAATAAATAAATAAATTTACCTTGTTAAAAATAGTTACTGGTTGAAAAATCCAGAATCAATCATAGTGATGTTCCTTTTAAAAGAAAGTTGAACTAGACATAGGATATTGCTTTCATCACTGAATAGTCCAGTCTCAGTGTATGTGCACAGGAGGCTTCAAGTTTTCACATCACACATGTGCATGTTTCATATTAGACCACACTTGGCTGTCAAGTTGTCAATATGCCAAACCTAAGATTTGAATTAAGCCCTTCAATTTTCCTCTTTGAGCTGACGACTGAATTCCTGCTAAATAGTATACCAAATTTTGATCAAACAGCAGAGGAATTAAGTTAAAAAAAAATCACAAATCTCCATATGTAGTTTTGGACAGAGGCTATATTTTTAATGGTTTGGGTTGGAAACCTGAAAACAGCAACTGCAAGCCGGACCAGCTGCAGACCGCATTAATGTGTTTGTAGCCTAATGCAAGCAAATCTCAGCAGCGTGTGTTGTGCTCATGTCCCCACATACTTTTGGCCATATGGTATTTACTAGATGCACAGATGTTGTGCTGCAGTTGCATGTTGCATGTAAATTATCCTACTCCAGTCAAAATTTTGATGAGACATAAAACTTGTCAGCTACAGACAAGGCTGTCACCACAAAGGATATGATATGTTTAAAAGACAGATTGGACACTGCACAGGGCAGAACACAAAAATGATTCCTCCTCCACACATGAATACAGAGTCAGCATCTCTCATCATGTTTTACATGCACTCACTTCTCTATTCTTACTGACTCAGAAACATGGACTGATTATCTGCCTCACACAGCCAATGTTTCTTTCATACCCTTTTACACACAGAAATTATGTTTTCCCAAAAAGAGAGCAGAAAAAAGCATGTTTGATCCCTTCATCTGTTCCTTAATGTGAATGCATCCAAGCTGTCATCGTATCAGTCACTGCAGATGTTTGATTGATGAGTGAATCAGTGAGGGCTGATGCTGTTGTGCATCTTTGTGAGCAGTATGTCGATTTGCAAGACTGATCGGGCTGAAAGACTCCAATGTCTTGGCTGCAGAACACCCTGAGGTGTCAGGTTGATCAGCTGGCAGGGGAATGCCTTGATTGAATGTCTGGGAGCACACCGCTGAATGTGAGGACATGGAGAGAGAACATTATCGATTTCTGCAAAAACCGCTCTCTCTTTGACCATAAATGTTATGGCCCTTTTTGTCCTTGCCTCTGTGTGTGTGTGTGTGTGTGTGTGTGTGTGTGTGTGTGTGTGTGTGTGTGTGTGTGCATACAAGTGCTCTGAATGAAAGGATAACAGTCCTTTCATCTATGGAGTCAGCACTGAGCCTTCTTTACTACCTATGTTTGATGTCACGACAAATGGGATGGCGTGTCTCTGAGCATGTGTATTATAATAAAGGCAATCTTAAAAGTCTGTGCCTTAGACTCAAAAACCCCAGAATGCATTGCTTAAAGGTTGTTTCAAACGTGAAATTTGCTTTTTGACTCTCTACAGCAGCATCTGCTGAGTGTAAACAGCTTTTTTCTGCTCCTGTAGTCCCTGAACTGTTTAGCTGAACCACTCAGAAAGCTAAAGACATTCAGAGCAGATTTCTGCTTATTTATTAACAGAATAAATCAACTAACTGGGTCTTTCCATTTCTCTTCTTGCAGAGGATACAGCCTTTGAAGCAGGTGTGCGGGTACAAATCCATAGCCAGGCAGAGCCTCCGTTCATTCACGAACTGGGCTTCGGCGTGGCACCTGGCTTCCAGACCTTTGTAGCAACACAGGAGCAGAGGGTAGGTGTCCCTGACTTTCACTGATACACAGTTAATAGCTTTTTTTTTTTTTTGGTGCTGTTTCTCACTCCTAATTCACACATTAAGCATATCTCTCAGAGATAAAAGGGGGGAAAAAACTCAGTGATAAATAACCTGCCATAACAGGTATCATGAGATTTCGTGCATGCGTGTGTCAGTGGATTGGTGTGGTGACTGCATGTGCGTCCCCATAGTCTGAAGTGTCAGCTGGCCTCTGTGGTCTCTTGGTGATTGTTGGCAGACAAATGATGAACTTCCCCTTATTCACTGGCTTTGACCTTTGTGGTAGAGAGGATCTTCACTCAGTCTCAGCCCACTTCAATCATACTGAAGCTTTTTCCCCATCACACAAGTCCCGTATTAAAGGCTACAGGACTCACAGACCTGCAGCCAGTTGTATATGATGTATATGTATGTTGTATGCTGTATATGTATGATAGCCTTTTTGTTGTCACCATTTTTCGGTCTTCACAAAGTCGTCTTTTTTTTTTTCTTCTTCTCTTTTCTTTTGGCCTGAGTCGATAAAGCTCCGCAAAAGGTGTTTCTGCACTGCCAAGATAAATATATTTCTGTTTTGGCTCCTATGAGCCTTGTCATTTTACTGAGGTTATTAGTTCTGTCTTTCACATTTACCTTTTGTGTCTCTATGTCTTATTTTTTTTTCTGCCCTACATCTTTCTCCTTTCCTCTGTCATAGTGAAGCTTTTAGAAATCTATTGTCTGGCTCAATAGTAGAAGTTGACTAGATTGCCCTTCTTTGAGCAGGCAGATTTCTGTCAAGGTAAATTCATTGCCATCTTATTTTTAGAATGGGCTGTGCCTCTGGCATATCAGTGACATTTCCTTTGGCAACCACTGCCTGTCAGTCAGTGTATTTAAAGTTTAAGGTTTACGGTACATGCAAAAACAGATTTTGTTCTTGCCAATCGAGGCCATTGGATACTAGATGATTGAACACAACTTGAGAAGAACAATCACTACAGTAGAGTGAAAAATAACTAAAGATTTGGGCCAGAAAACCAAAACAACAAAAGGAAATTGGCTGTAAAGCTCCACAGAGCTGAGTCATAATGAGTAGTCATAGTTAACCAGACCAGGTTACAGCCGACTTTTAACACCTAGTCCAACTTTCTACATTTAGACAGGAAATAGGATCACCTCATTCAGGGGAACAGAAGTAACAAAGTAATGTTGTCTACATAATGTGTGCTGCTGTCTGTTTGTCACTGATTACACTGGACAACAACAGTCAGCCTTCCAGAAGGTAGAGGAGGGCACCTACTGTACTGGCAGTATTTATGGGTCTGATAACAATTAAATCAGGTGTATGAGATACACCACCATGGTAATGCAGAAAG
>VUQI01009009.1:55560-67303 GCA_015106735.1 Paratilapia polleni | reverse complement strand
AGTTCCAGTGAAAGGAACTCTTAATGCTTCAGCATACCAAGACATTTTGGACAATTTCATGCTCCCAACTTTGTGGGAACAGTTTGGGGATGGTCCCTTCCTGTTCCAACATGACTGCACACCAGTGCACAAAGCAAGGTCCATAAAGACATGGATGAGCGAGTTTGGTGTGGAAGAACTTGACTGACCTGCACAGAGTCCTGACCTCAACCTGACAGAACACCTTTGGGATGAATTAGAGCGGAGACTGCGAGCCAGGGCTTCTTGTCCAACATCAGTGTCTGACCTCACTAATGCGCTTCTGGAAGAATGGACAAAAGTTCCCATAAACACACTCCTAAACCTTGTGGAAAGCCTTCCCAGAAGAGTTGAAGCTGTTATAGCTGCAAAGGGTGGGCCGACATCATATTAAACCCTATGGATTAAGAATGGGATGTTACTCAAGTTCATATGTGTGTGAAGGCAGACGAGCGAATACTTTTGGCACCATTTGTACCATTAGCTACTTTTGGATCTCAACTCTGCTGAAAAATGATCTGCTTTAAAATGCCCACCCATGTCTAAATGACTTCTAAACTACTACAGTGGTTTTGAGTTCAAAGTGGTGCTAAATAAAAACTTCAGGGAATTACCAGAGCCATTAAGGTTTGTCCTCTGGGGATCATGGATGTGTACATGACACTCCACGATAATCCATTCAGTAGCTGTTAAAATATTATAATCAAAGTTTTAGGCCAACAGATATTAGCTCTCTCTAGTTCCTTAGAGAGAAATCCACATTATTCTATTAAATAAGACATTCAGGTCTCCAGTGTAAATCTAACTTCTAATTTTTCTACATTAAAATGCTTTGTGCAGTCATGTTTTGTCCTCTGCAGCCAGGCTAAAATTAAATCTCCAACCAGAAAAGCTGTTGGGAGGAACTGCTGCCAAGCGAGGTTGGACAGACTGTTATCAGAAGACTGTTCAAGCAGAGCCAGGCAATGTTCAGATCCAGGTATGAGAGCATTCCCACTGGTAGCAGGAAGAGCACGGCCAGAAAAACCAGGAAGAGGGTCCAAGTGTTGAGAAATATGGTTAACAAAACTCCTCCTGGATTGAATATAAATTTGTTCTGTAGTTTGGCCTTTCAGAGAAGGATTATTCACTGATATCTGTATGTAGCAGCTAATCACAAGAGGATGGCGAGCATGCAGTGCAGCACAGCCCAGAGTCAGGGGAAGCAGCGTGCAGGATCTGAGAGGTGTGAAAAAAAAAAAGCACCTGTGCACGTGGTGGCAGGAAGCATCCTCAAAGACATGCATGAAGTCAAACAGCAGGAAGACATGGCCTGAAGGCTGGTGGATGCCAGTAGGGTCACTAATAAATAGATGAATCACCTTGGCTTGAAGGTGGCGGCTTGAAACCTCTGAGTCATGGTGCAAAAAAATGAGCCAAACCAGCCATGAGTACAGCGGGCCACTGCAGCACTCTGTATACTTCTCAGAGGATTTGAACCAGCAGTCACATATGGAATCTGGTCAGCTGCAAGCCAAGCAGGAGGAGGTATCCATCACTACAGATATAAATGCTGGTGAGAGTGAGAGTCAGGTCAGTATCAACAACAGCCAGGAAATTTCTACAGATGTGTTTCTTCTTGAGAAACGCCAGCGCCCAGCTGAACAGAGATTTTCCACCCAGACCGAGCAAGATGGAGGTGACGGAGATACACAGGGTGCACCAAGAACTGTGGGCCATCATGGAAACACTGGTGCACCTGCAGGGGCAAAACTGAACCTAATACATGAAGTTTTAAAACCACTAAAACTAGAACTAAACTTAAAACTATTTCTCCAAAATATCAGAGTAACATGGAAATAAGCATTGTTGAGACTGCAAACTATTTTTTGCAGGCAGCAGGAACTAGATGTGAAAACAACACTGTGACGTATAATCACTGTTTTAGTAATATTAACACATTCAGCACAGTCACAGCTCTGTGACCTCAGTAAACACTTTCCTGATGAGTTTCAAGTTACACTGATTACAAAATGATTTTCATTGGTAAATTATGTTCTCCATTAGTGTCCAGAAGGACGATGAAACAGGATACGCTTCACCGTGCGACTGACAAGTCACTGGCCAATGAGACAATGCTCAGATTGAGGCCTCACAACCAGACTTCACTAAGCAGTGGGTGACATCAAGACAGCTGCATCCATCTTTATATACAGTCTGCGGTCTCACAGGAAACCTCAAGTGTACAAAGACATTCGCATAAGACTATCAAAACAAACTGTAGCTTCCATTAATGACTGTAAGAAGTGGGTCAAATTGTATTCAAATAAAATACAATATATCCTTCACACAACTGATGCCAAACCTTTAAACTGTGCAGTTTATTTTAATTAAGTTAGCTCTCTATGGCATGGTGTTGCCCTCACTCAACAAACCACATTTTTGGTGATAACACTGTCCCTTAAAATGGCTTTTATTTTTTTTATTTTTAATTTTTTTTTAATTTAATGACACAAGACACCTCACTGTTTGGTAAAATGAGGAGTAAAAGAGGGTTTGACCTTTGACCTGGGGGTGGAGCAAACCAAATGCAGTGCCAGCTACTGCTAAGTCTAATATAATTTTTTGTACATGTTTAAATTGAAATAACTATATTAAAAAATATGTGCATGTACATGAATATCTGAAGAAGTATATTTGGTTGTTTAAAGACAGATTTTGAGTTCCTTTATTTACTAAAACTGTATTTTTTGGTTCATTGCCTCAGGGCAACATTGAGCAGTTAGACAACTTTTCTTAGGGCAATAATGGTAAAGCAGTGCTTCTAAGCTCTGGTCCTTACGACTGCTTGTTTAAGGTTTTTAGGTGCTCCCCTGCTCCAAAACACTTGATTCAAAGGATCTTCTTGTTGTCAGGCAGTTGCAGTACATAATACACAGTCAGTCATTTGAATCAGGTGTGTTGGAGCAGGGATTGGGGTCACGTTTTGAGAGCATTGAGTGATGGGATGTATAAGAAATCAAACCATGCACTAACATGAACTTGTACTAACTTACAGGAAATGGGCAGAACTTTTTATGAAAGGAAAGAATGTGATTGGACAGTTAAGGTCAATCCCTCAGTGAGGACAGTGAACTTGATGAGAGTGAGAGCGAGTAAGAGCGGACCCCAGAATCAGGTTTGAGGAACAGTTAGGAGATCAGGGGTCAGATAAGGGCCATACATATGTGATGTGTGTGGGTAAGCAATTGTGTGTATATGTAAAGGATGGTGATGATGTGTGTGTGTGTGTGTGTCGGTAGCTTGGAGAGGGCGTTATGAAGAGAGATGTAAGGTACCAGGGTGCAGTGGTACTCCAAAAGTCTAATGACAGTCAATGCCAGACACATTCAGACACACAGAAACACACAGGCCTACAATCGCACATACAGACTAACCCATGCATGAGTACAGACTCACAAACACACTCACACACGCACAAATACAGTTATTTGGTTGTTGGATTAAAGTCTTATATGAAAATTAACTTGATGTTTGTTAAAATCAAAATGTTTTCTCCTAAATCTACGACCTGAGTATGTACAGAAAACCGTGACATGTTGGTACACTTATAGCACAAAATGGGGGGACTAATTTGCTGATTGATATATCAACAGGAACCCACAAGCTCCCAAAAAATAGGGTGAATTTTTTTTCCCTCCAAAAAGCTAAAATTCATGCCATAGAGGGTTAGATTAATTATTTATTTCTCACTGATTTACAGGTTTACAGAGAATGGTCTGAAAAAGAGTAAATATCCAGCGAGCAGCAGTTCTCTAGGTGAAAATGCCTTGTTGATGTCAGAGGTCAGAGGAGAATGGCAAAGCTGCTTTGAGCTTGTAGGAAGGCAACAGTAACTCAGATAACCATTTGTTACAACCAAGGTATGCAGAAGAGCATCTCTGAATGCACAACATGTCGAACCTTGAAGTAGATGGGCTACAGCAGCAGAAGACCACACCGGGTGCCACTCCTGTCAGCTAAGAACAGGAAACTGAAGCTACAATTTGCAGAGGCTCACCAAAATTTGACAATAGAAGACTGGGAAAATGTTGCCTGGTTTAACGAGTCTCGATTTCTGCTGTTACATTGAGATTGCATGGTCAGAACTTGGCATAAACAACATGAAACCATGGATCCATCTTGCCTTGTATCAACGGTTCAGGCCGCTGATGGTGGGGGATATTTTCTTGGCACATTTTGAACCCCTTAGTACCAACTGAGCATCTTCTAAACACTACCTGAGTATTGTTGCTGACCATGTCCATCCCTTTATGACCACAGTACCCATCTTCTGATGGCTGCTTCCAGCAGGATAACGTCATAAAGCTCAAATCATCTGAAACTGGTTTCTTGAAACTGACAGTGAGTTCACTGTACTTAAATGGCCTCCACAGTCACCAGATCTCAATTCAATGGAGCACCTTTGGCATGTGGTGGAACGGAAGATTCAAGTAATGGATGTGGAGCCGACCAATCTGCAGCAACTGTGTGATGCTATCTTATCAATATGGACCAAAATCTCTGAGGAATCTTTCCAGCACTTTGTTGAATCAATGACACGAAGAATTAATGCAGCTCTGAAGACAAAAGGGGTTCCAACCTGGTACTAGCACAGTATAACTAATAAAGTGTCCGGTATAATGTGTAGCTGTGCTCCCATCACTTCTTTCATAGTTTCACTGTGGTGCAGTACTGCTCGTGACCAGCAGAAGCAAACACGGCGCTGTGTCTTTACTGAGCACGGGTCACGCGCACAGATTGTAGCGCTGTGTTACCATAAACCGTGACGTCACCTCCCCCGGCTATGCGCTGGGTATTAATACGACAATTTTTACTCTTTGACTGCGGCGTCTGCCTTGTTATTACACGGTTGATAGCATCTAAACACACCCGAGCCGCGATGAACTAGTATCGACATGAGCACGTATCCCTGTCTGTGACAAAGTAAGGTTTTATTTCGTTCAGCTTCACTGTCGTTCAGACCCGTTAGCTAGTTAGCTATTGCTAGGTAACGGTAGCTGTCAACAAATCAACTGTTTTTAGGGCTGAGATTGAGCCGTCTGTCCTGACAGTTACTCAGGTGTTTGTTTGTGTCTGTTAGCGTGTTTTCTACGAGTGGTGTGTTATCTCACAGAGTTGTAGAGCTCTGTTTGGAGCAGTTTTATTAACATATATTTCATGGATTAGGCCGGTGAAGTTCACGTTAGACTTTGTTTTATGAATGAAAACCAACAATTTAAGAGATTAAAGAAGTGATTACTTTTCTACGATAAACAGTTAGTTTAAAGTTGGAGCAGAGACGATTAGTCAGGTAGTCAAGTGTAAGTGCTATGACAATTATATGTTAGGATAAGATTTTCCAAGGGAAAAAATTAAGTTAATTTACAAATTATGAGGTTTCAGTTTCTCATACTGAAGGACTTGCTGCTCACCATTGTCATATCTATTAATTAAATGAAGAACTTATACACCAATGGCTTACTTCATGAGTTACACTTAAAAACACTTGCATTGTGGGGCTCTTTAAGTTTAGTGATGTGAGTCTTAATTCATTCATTTTTGTTGTCAGAAAATTGGGGAAATGTCTGGTGCAGGTGATGCCTTCATGGTGTTTGTGACTGTGGTCTGGTAAACATATCAGAATCCAAAGATATAAAACAGTAAACAGCAGCAGATCCTCTTATTTGAGAAGCTGGAACCAAGACCAAGCAATAAATAATGTATCAAATTTTTGTCAAATAATCAGCTGTTTTTATTTATTTTTGGGGCTCCGAAGTATTTTAGTATTCATTGAATAATCTCCTAAATAGCTGTTTTTAAATCATATTTTCAATAGAGTCATTCCATGAAAAATCGGTGAGTGCTTCCCACCTGACCCCCTCAGAGCCATCTTAATTTTTTGTACAATAGTATATTTAACGAAGCTATGCAAAATTTTACCTTCATATTATGAAAAGCATCTGAGTTACAGACCCTTGAAGTATACAGGGATTGGGTAGAAATTTGCCATGACTATATTAGAAATTTGTTTTTATCCAGAAGGAATCACAACTAGAAGATGAGCCTGGTAACAAAATATAGGTAAAAAGGAGACCTTTCATATGATATAATCTGTTTTTACAAACCACCTGTCCCACATGGTGCTATAACCCTTGACAGCTTGAACTTTTTGAAGTTTTCTCCAGTGAAACATCCAGGGTACCAATGCTTTTTTCTGTTACTCTAGGTCACAGACATTAAATTGGTGCAGTTTTGCTATTGAAACTATGATATATCCCATGATACTAGATACAGTTGGTTATAGAAAAAAACATGCTGAACAAAAATGTGATTTTTGGCTTTCAATTATGAAAGAGATTATATGTGTTTTCAGCCCTGCTTAAAAAGTTAAGAGGGCTCAAAAATTCTGGAAAAATAATGTCAATTAAAAAGCACCAAATTTCCACCCACCTCTATGTACTCCAAGAGCCTGGAACTTGGACGATTTTCATAGTATGGCTTCATTAAATATCCTAAAATTATTACCAAAAAAAAAAAAAAATCTGATGATTCTGAGAGGGTCAGGTGGTAACTTTTCCCAGATTTGACAGATTTTTATATGGAATGAGCCAGTACATGCTGTACAGATTTTTCTGTGTTGCTTCACTCCAGGATGGAAAATTCAGAGACCAGTCCTGCATCGAGACCCCTGGCAGTGCCGGACAGAGGCATGTTGCGACCCTCAGGCCTGCTTGATCAGATGTCAGAGTCCCCCCGGCCCTCCAAGCACAGGGAGCACCCGTCCAAGTCACCAAGGAAACGACGGGATGGGAAGAGGTCGCAGCGACGGGGGGGTAATCATGAACAGCTGTTGTGGGAGATCGAGCGGCGGAGGTTGCCAGGCCAACACGAGCACTCGGAGCCCTGCGGTTCAGCCAGCGACGCAGCGGAAAGCTCTCCTAAGAGGTTTGCACTGCAGGTTGCCAGCTGGTCCCTCATGCCACTGGCACAACTCTGCTGCTCGGGACATGAGGTGATATTGTCTTGACTCCACTGTCTTTCCTCCTCACAGAAGAGCCCACTTTCTACATGGACCATATCCAGCCACTCACTTCGGACCCAAAGCCTGCATTCTTCCAAACCCAACTTCAGTCATGTAAGCATGACGCTGCTGAATGAGTTGGACTTTGTGTTTGTTAGGACGTTGACACAGACAGATTTGTGTAAACTGCGAATGAGATAAGATAAAATTAGAATGCTGTGATTGGATCTTACCTGAGGTGGCAAGGCTTACAGATCAGGCAGATAGTGCAGTACAGATAGTGATCGTCACTTGATCGTAAAGAGTTTCTTTGGGCTGGATTTATGCATACATACACAGACAGAATTACCCACATGATGCCTGTTATTCGCCACACAATGAAGAAGAGAGAGAAAAGGTAAAGGGGAGAGAAAAAGAGCTTTTTATATATCCTGGTGTTTGGAATTTGACCTTAACTCACACAGACAATATGTCAAGGTGTCATCACAGTTAATGAATGACTCAGCTCTTAGAGAATATTGAATTGTGTTAATTTAATTCAGGAGACATGGTATCAGTGGCATTTACTTTATTTGAAGTCTGTCAGGAGCAAAAGCAGATTGAACTAAACTCTCAGTACAATGTAGTAAGGTAACAGTAAACGTATTTAAATGTATTTTATGTGATCAGCCTTTATTCTCAGTCTTTTTTGTGTTTTATAACAGACAGTGTTTGTAGTTTTAGGTGTTTGTTTCTTCACTCATGTCGGTATCCGTGTTCCAGGCACATCCAGGACCCGGCCAGCCAGAGGCTCACCTGGAACAAACCTCCGGTCAACGTGCTCGTCATCAGGAAAATCAGAGATGAGAGCCTGGTTGAGCCTTTCAAAGAGCTCTGCAGGTTTTTAGTAGAGGTACAGGATGCAGTATTTGTAGTATTGTATGGTCAATAATGTAATGTACTCCCATCTGCCACAACATTAAAACCACTGAAGGTTATCTGAATAACACTGATTATCTTATCACACTGGCAGCCAGTGACCAGACAGTTTTTGAAGTTCATGTCTTGGCAAGGAAAAAACTGTGATGCTAGGCGACTGGGTCAGAGCATCTCCAAAATGGCAGGTGTTTTGTGGGAATCCCAGTTAAGGGACGACTGGTTACCCAGTGACAGCGCATAGGCACGCAAGGCTCACTGATGTTCAGCATGGTCCAGTCCCACATAAGAGCTGCTAAAGCACAAATTAATGTGCATCACAGCATGCTGTGTATGTAACCACAGACTGGTCCATGCTGAACTCTGACTGAAAAAAGAGCCTACAATGACCACATGAGCTTCAGAACTGGACCGTGGAGCAATAAAAGAAAGTGGCCTGGTCTAATGAATTATCTTTTACATCCAGTGGACAGCAGTATGCATGTTTGTCATTTACGTGGACAGGACAAGATGCAGTATGGAAAGAAGGCAAGCCAACAGGGAGTGTGTGTGTTTTTTTTTTTTTTAAATAAACGAGCCATCATTCTTTGAAGAAAAGAAGGCTTTTTTAAAAGCCGATACCTCCAAAACTGGAGATAAATAAAAGTAAATTGACAAATAGCACTTCAGGCGAAAGAAAAAATATAGGAACTTTCCCTTTAAATGTAGGACCTTGCCAAGTGATTTTACTTACAGTTTTGTCTTTGGTGAGTTGTAAACTTCACCCATCTTCCTACTGAGAAATGTGCCAAAGAACAGAGTGTACACGGATACATTTGTGGACCTTAAGAGCAACAAACAATAATAAAAAAGAATGCAGGAAATAGTCCAGACACGTAGGGCAAAGTTATAGTCTGGTTTCACGACACCTTGTGACCACATGTCTTTTAAAACAAGCTGTACTTTGTGAAACCAGACGGTCTGAGTTGGACAGTGAATCCACATATTTGCATTCCATACAAATGCTGTCATAATAAGCTACATGTGTCTGGCACATGTTTAAATTTATTTTGAAAGGCTTACTTATAAGAGGTGTCTATGTGTGTTTTGGCTGTTGTCACTAAAGCATGTATTTTTGTATCAGGAGAAGCAGATGATGGTGTACGTGGAGCGCAGGGTCGCAGATGACGCCACGCTGTCGAAAGACGAGGCATTTGGCTCCATCCGTAATCAGCTCTGCACCTTCAGAGAGGGTGAGACAGTAAAGACACAAACATCACAAAATTTGATCATTAGAAGACCAGGATTTTCTGTTTAGAAAAAGGTGTAATACTTTGATGTAAAAATCTCCCAGTAGAACTTTTTTATACAGTTACACTTAAGCAAAAGTGTAAAATATTCAACAGTAAAGTGCCAAAGATACCATGTTAAATTACTCATTATATATCCCTAATTTGTATCCCTACGCTCTATTCTATTTCTGTTCTTAGCATAGGTTACAACATTTGCAATGTACAGTACTTGCTGAGCTCAGTTTTACATGTACCAGTAGGGATGGTTATGAAAATAAGCCTAGGAGATCTGTGGTATATCATTAAAAACAGAACAGAAGACAGAGGACATAGACAGAGCCATGTCTGAACCATTATTCTGCTTTCTTAGTTAATTTTGTATTGGATTAATAGCTAACTACATGTGGTGGCTGTTTCCTTAGAAATCATTCAAGTTGGCTGAGTCATTAGATGCTCCCATGCAGCATTTTTAGGAAGCTTTTTTAAATATTTGTACCATATAGTGCAGACAAAACAGATTTTTTTTTTTAACACTGTCCCCACCATTGATTAGATATTTTGGTAATCTGTGTTTTCACTGTTATAGAACAATGTAAAAACTGAAAGCTGTGTTTTTTCTTTAGATATACATATTGATAGAACAAAATATTCTGAACACACGTGAAGTAACATTGCTGTATCATTTTAAGCGCTGACGTTGTGTGACCTCAGGTTATGATGATATCTCTGACTGCATCGACCTCATCATCTGTCTGGGTGGTGATGGGACTTTGCTCTACGCCTCTTCGCTCTTCCAGGTATCGTGATTTAATGGTGTCAAAAATGCTTCTTGACATTAGCCTCAATCTTTGTAATGGTGTGATTAAAAAAAGTTTTTCTCACTAGTTTTACATTTTTCATTGTTTATAATGAGTGTCTGTGTCTGCCGAAATATTTGAAAAAAAAAAAAGAAGCTATAATTTCATCTTTTTCTGTTATTCTTCAGTTCTTCAGAGAGTCCCAGTCGGATCTTTTTTGTTACTCTGAGATGGTTTAATTCAGTCAAAGATATTTTTTTGCGTGATGTTGGTGTGGTTTCTCTTTTCTGTAGGGCAGCGTCCCTCCAGTTATGGCGTTCCATCTCGGCTCTCTGGGTTTTCTGACGCCGTTCAAGTTTGAGTCGTACAAGACTGAAGTGGCCAAAGTGTTTGAAGGTGAACTGCAGCTTTTAGTGAAGTAATATTCTAAGTGCTGTAGATTTAGAAATCTAGATGACCAATAATTTTTTTGTGAACTTGTACAAATGCCTGTGGGCTTTCAGGCAACGCGGCCATCACTCTGCGCAGTCGTCTGAAGGTGAAGGTGGTGAAGGACATGCTTCAGAGAACAGGAGAACAGCCGTACAGTGGAGGGCCGCAGCAACAGCAGGAGCACAATGGACTCCTTCCTCATGGACACACCAACACAGACGCCGGGAAGGTCACCCTGCAGCTACAGGTGAGGGCAAAGGTGAATGAGAGAAAAATCAGCAGCTGGGCTGTTGATGCCCGTCAAGCTTGTTGGCTCCTTAGATGTTCTTGTTTAAAAGCTGTTGATGTTGTTGAAGTGGATAGGTGGTCATTCTTTGGATAAATGCTTAAGCTTTAAAAGAAACTGAGCTGAACAAAAGTCTACATTACAGCCAGAAACTTTTTTATGGGCTAGAAGAAGCATTCTAGCAGCTTAGTAAATGGACTGATACTGACATTGAGCTCTCTTACTCTTACTAAGCACTCAAAGTGCTTTCTACACTACAAGCCACATTCACCCATTCACACTCATTTATACAGTGCTTTTTCAGCACCTTTTCCAAGGACACTTTGACATGCAGACTGGAGGAGCTGGGGACCTTCCATTTAGTAGTTACCTCAGTTTTAACCAAAGAAAGCAGGACCTAAATTAGGTTTTCCTTCTAGTTTCTGGTGCCAAGAAAGTCTGCAGCTCTGAGGCAAGAGAAGAAACTTTTGTGGCCACTTTGCAGATCAGATGCCAAACACGCAGCTGATAAAAAGTTGTATTCACCTAATAAGTCGTGCAATTAAAGGAACTTTAAAACAAAGTTACGGTTTGTGGTCAAGAGAGCGAAATACAAAAGAAGTAAAGGTGAAAAAATAAGGAGAGTGAGGCGAGGAGAGAAACATCTATTAATTAGCTGATTGCTTCATTGCGTCACTCAGCTGTTTGTGTACTTTGGAGACAGATGCTCTGAGTTTTCAGTCTACTTTTCCACAGTCATGGCTCCTTTGCATTCATCACGAGTCTACAGGTCCTTTAAAAAGTCTCAAAATGTCTTGGAGGCCTTAAAAAAATTTTTTTTTTAAAATGTATTAAATTCTCTTAAATTCAGTTTGGATGGTTTTTAAATGTTTCCAGTCATGTCACTGCTGGAATTTTCAGCATTCTGTTTTCACCCCTTCACACTTGGATAAGTCTGCGTGTCTTCATCTTTAAGACCGTGCTTTATAGTTTAAACCCCCCC
>VUQI01009009.1:31482-49192 GCA_015106735.1 Paratilapia polleni | reverse complement strand
TGATATACAGTACATGGGGAGGATCTCAAGGCGCAGTCAGGGTGAGGAGGGTGTCCGTTTTGGGAACCTTAGAATAGCATCCCTGCTTTTTGCAGATGATGTGATCTGTTGGCTTCATCGGAGTGCGGCCCTCAGCATGCACTGGAGCAGTTTGCAGCCTAGTGTGAAATGGCTGGAGATGCTGAGTCCACACTTCCAAGTCTGAGGCCATGGTTGTCTCTCAGAGAATGGTTGGAATGCTCCCTCTGGGTTGGGGGAGATAGGCTGGCCCAAGCAAGGGAGTTCAGTGGACCGGCGGATTGGTGCCATGTCAGGAGTATTGTAGGTGTTGTACTGGGCTGTTGTGGTGAAGAGACTGCTAAGCTGAAAGGCGAAGCTTTCCGTTTAGCAGTCCCACCTATGTTCCTACCTCACCTATAGTCAAGAGATCTGGGTAATGACCGAAAGAGTAAGGCCGCAAATACAAGTGGCCAAAATGAGTTTTCACCGTAGGGTGGCTGGGCTCAGCCTTAGAGATAGAGTGAGGACCTTGGACATCCGGAAGAATCTGAGTTAGGAACCAGTTAAGATAGTTTGGTGCTGGTTGGGATGGCTCCTGGTTGCCTCCCTTTGGAGGTTTTCCAGGTACGAGCAACTGGGAGGAGACCCTGAGGTTAGACCCAGAACCTGCTGGAGAGATTATATATCTCAACTAGCCTGGAAATGACTCTGTGTCCTCCAGGAGGAACTGGAAAGTGTTGCTGGGGAAAACGATGTCTGGAATACCCTGCTTAGCCTGCTGCCCTCTGACCCAACTTCAGATAAGCGGAAGATAATGCATGCATGCATGTATGGATGGATGGATACTTTTTTTTTTTTTAATCCAAAAGATTAGATATTTTCTGGCCATTATTCATCACTCAGGAAGAGAAGGGGAGATTGCATCCAGATTTCACGCCAATGCAGGAGCTGGTGTCACTGATCTTTGGTCCCTACATCGAAATTGCTGATAAAATATACACACTCATCGGTAACCTTGCTAGTACTGGGATGGACCCCCTTTTGGCCTTCAGAACTGCCGTAAGTCTTCATAGCACAGATTCAACAAGGTGCTGGCAACATTCCTCAGAGATTCTGGTCCACATTGATGCGATAGCATCACACAGTTGCTGAACATCTAGGATGAGAACCCCCCGTTCCACCACATCCCAAAGGTGCTCCATATGATTGGGATTGGGTAACTGTGGAGGCCATTTGAGTACAGTGAACTCAATGTCATGTTAAAGAAACCAGTTTGAGGTGATTTGAGCTTCGTTACATGGTGGGTTATCCTGCTGGAAGCAGCCTTCAGAAGATGGGTACACTGTGGTCATAAAGGGATGGACATGGTCAGCAACAATACTCAGGTAGGCTGTGGCTTTTAAACAATGCTTAGTTGGAACTAAGTGCCCAAATTGTGCCAAGACAATATCCCTGACACAGTTATACCACCAGCCTGAACCTTTGATACAAGGCAGGATGGATCCATGCTTTCATGTTGTTTACGCCAAATTCTGACCCTACCTTTCAGATGAATTCAGATGAATGTTGCATCAGAAATCTAGACCCATCAGACCAGGCAACATTTGGGTGAGCTAGTGCAAATTACAGCCTCAGTTTCCTGTTCTTGGGTGTCAGGAGTGGCACCCGGTGCTGTAGCCCATCTGCTTCAAGGTTTAACGTGTTGTGCATTCAAAAATGCTCTTCTGCATACCTTGGTTGTAACAAGTTGTTATTTGAGTTACTGTTGCCTTCTTATCAGCTCAAAACAATGTGGCCATTGTCCTCTGACATCAACAAGGCATTTTCGCTCAGAGATCTGCCACTCACTGGATATTTTCTCGTTTCTGGACCATTCTCTGTAAACCCAAGAGATGGCTGTGTGGGAAAATCCCAGTACATCAGCAGTTTCTGAAATAATCAGACCACCCCGTCTGGTACCAACAACCATACTACCTTTCTTCCCCAGTCTGATGCTCGGTATGAACTTGGGTTGCTGATGTGATTGGCTGATGTTTGTGTTAATGAACCATTGAACAGCTGTACCCAATACAGTGGCCAGTGAATGAATTTAGAATCTGTCTGGGTTGAAGATGTATAAACATTTTAGAATTTGTGTCTTTGCAGCTGTGTCCATGATTTAAACATTGTCTACTATCATGGTTATAGTTTTGTGTCTAATCTGAATCTTTATTCTTCAATTAATCAATGCCTTTGCTACATAGAGTAAATAAGTTTGGGCAGACATGGATCTAAACTGCAACTTGACTGGTTGGTGTAACTAAGGCCGTAATTCTTGTCTTTTAAAATTTTTTAATTTGTTAGAAAATTGGTCTGCAACCACTGCTTTCCTCGGGGATTAAAAAAGAGAAATATTAGAAATAAGATCACAGTACTCATGTACTTTCCATATTTTTATTGCAATGATAAGATACAGATATATTTCCAGACATCCAATTTTATTAAATTATACTCCAATATTGCAGGAGACAGTCTTGAGAATGATATTGATCCAAATGTGGACAACTAGGTGATCAAAAGACACATTTTTTTTGACCAGAGATAAAACATGGATGTTTTACAGTTTTCACTTTCGTTATTTCCCCCGGAAATGTGTGATGAGAAGCAGCAGCATAGAGAGTAATAATACTACAATATACAACAGACTGATACTGTGCAACAGTCAAGAACAACTGGGAGAATCTTTTTTTCTCTCTTTTATGAAATGTTTATTCCAATATTGAGAGTATAGCCACTGACACGCTGGCAACTCAGGACAAAAAACAAAAAAAAAGAGATGCACTCTGCCCTTTTGGGGAAGAAAAAAATAAACAAGACAACATCGTGGTTGTAGGAGAGCTAAATGGAAGTACAGGAGACAAAGCAACAAACTACAAAGTACAGTCTAGAGAAGAAACAAAGAGCTGTAGAGAAAGCTGTGTGGATTATTTTAAAAAATTATTTCATCAGAGTGTGGGGAACCGGCAGGTCGCTGTTAGTGTTACGCAAACACTCAAGTTAATGACTGACCAGTGTTTGTGTGAGAAATACACATGACACCACACAACTAACCCTACTGTGTTACACAATCAACAGCATGGTGGCAAATGTAAAAACAGTAACATACAGGAAAACGCTGATATCTAACAGACTCCCACTGTTGTTACCTTTAAATAATGAGTACACTTTATGATCATATAAAAACAAAAATAGATACTCTGGGGAATAAAGTTATACCTCCTAAAGAAAAGCAGGGACAAACTTTGTTTCTTAAACTGTGAGTAAATGCATATATCTGATATATCAATAGAATCCATATATAAATGATACATTTCTATTTTATATTCTGAAATATAATCCTTGCTATGACTAAAAACAGCATCTAAGACATTACAAGCCAGAGGATGATGTGAAGGAACAGCTTGGACCTCAGTTACTGGACCACAGCCACCAGTATTGCCTGGTCATTGGAGCTGGATTCACAAAGTAACGCCCACTTTTTTCACGTGGCGGCTTGTGCGAGAGTAGACGGGACTGACGTGGATGAGAGTCTAGTGCAAACACCTTTAAACGGTTTCATTGAGACCAACAAATCTTCGTTTAGCTGCACACTAACAACATTGTGCTGTGCTTTTTCTCTGTGAAAGGTTTGACACGGCAGTAACAAAAATTGACTAAACGCCTCCCCTGGCGCTCAGCTCTCCGTATTAAAGCATGCATCGTCATGAGCAGCGTTTGGCACTAGAGTTTGCTTGACTTTATATCTGGTTCTGTTTGCAAATAAATGAGTCGACTCTACCTCTCCTTGCTTTAGTTGTACAGCGGATGCTGCAATCTTTTTTTTTTTTTTTTTTTAAAAGAAAAGTACGCCAGCTGTGTCCCAGTTGCTCACACTTACTCTTAAAGACGAGTCCCACATTATTAAACATGAACTAGAAGTACTTCACACGGTGTGTACAGGATTGCACTATGAGATCGTAAGCCATTAAAACAAAAAACATGAAGATGCAAGTACCTCAAAGAGCCGTATACTCTGCTGTTCAAACCCTCGTTCCAGCCACAATATGGTTGATTTCTGTTTATTTCCTTTGAGTAAACTACAGGATTTGGTCCATCTGGTGAAGTTCAGGTTTCAATGCTGACACGCTGGTCATTTTGCTGCCTGAGAAGGCCATCAGATTTGCTGCTCCTGGCACAGCTGGCTCGCCAAAATGCCACAAAATGTGAGAGAACAGGGGCTTCCTGGCTTTCTCCAGAACTACAGTGATCATACAGACAATACCGAGCTCAAATGACAACAATGTGACCAAAAACTGGCAAAGAAACCAGCACGTCCTTTTATCACCGGCCAGTTTAACACCATCGTTCTTCTATATATTCTTATCTACACTCTGGATTTGACCACACATACAAAACCTACAAATTAATCTGGTGACAGGATATAAATAAAAGACACTGGGTTGAACTGACATTAAAAAAAAAGAAAAAAGAGAAACAACAAATAGAACGAGGTGTGGTCTGATGGATTCCTCAGGCAAATGTGTCCAGCGACAGTTTCATTTTCACATAAATAACATTTGGGTGGGAGGAATCGGATCCACCATAAGGCTTCTTTTTAAACATTTTTCCCCATTGTCGTAGCCGTTAACATTTCAGTGTTGCGTCTATCCCGGTACTGTTTAGTGGAAGATCTCAACAACAAGAGATGAAGCCTCTCCGCGGGCTCAGAGAGACCGGACCAGCAGGTCCTGGGATCACAGCAGGGAGGGAGGGAAGGACAGAGAGAAGTAGAGAGTGATGGGATTGGAAGAAGTTTATGTTTGAGCAGTCTGGGGTTTAGTCTCATTCCCAAACCCTTCTTTCCTCTCTTGTGTCTCTTCTTCTTCTTCATCATCATCATCATCATCATCATCATCATCTTCTTCTTCTTCTTCCTCCTCCTCCTCCTCCTCCGTGTGCTGCTCCAGCTCCTCCCTGGTAATCATCTCAAAGTCGTTTCCGTTGCTATGCTGCGAGCCTTCATCCTCTCGGCGGTCGCTGTCTGTGTCTGAGTGGCGTTCCTCTGTTCCCTCCCCCTCTGCTTCTTTACTCTCCTCCTGCCCCACCTCTTTGGCCTCCTCTTCTTCATCTTCCTCTTCCTCATAGCCGTCCTTCTTCTCGCTGTCCGACTTCTCGTCACTGTCTGACTTCTGAGCCATGCTAGAGGCGCCACTGTCCTTCTCGTCCGACTTGTCTGCGCCCTTCTTGTCGTTGGCTCGTGGTCCTTTGTACTCGTGAGTGTAGAGCGGCCTAAACGAGTCGATGAAACCAACGTCTGCCGTCAGGTTGGGGAGGAACCAGAAGTGATGGCGCCCGCCAGTCACCAGCCAGATGATGAGGAAGAGGATGCAGCGGGCTGAGGAGACACGAAACAACCAGTGAGATCAATTTTAAACACATCAGGCATCTCTCCACTCTTCCACCGGCATTCAAATGTAGGTGAAAACCTCTGCTGCTGAACGGTTTCTCACTTACACCTTTATGTAATTTGCTACTTACAGCCAGTATAAAGTGCATTCCAACAGCAAGTTACAGTAAGTCGCTCAAATTAAAATGCTAAATAGGACTGCTTTCTTTATGCAATATTGTAAAAATTACAAACATCCTGCCTCAGAGCGATGCTGAAAAACTAGTTCCTGCATTTGTTACTTCAAAGCTGGACTAATTATTCCTTATTATCAGAATGTTTTAAAAGCTCCCTGAAAATCCTTCAGTTGATCCATAATGCTGCAACAAGAGGGGACTAGAAAGCAAGACCATATTTCTCCCACGTTAGCTTTTCTTCACTGGCTCCCTGTTAAATCCAGAAATTAAAATCGCATACAAAGTCCTGTTTGATCAGGCCCCATCATATCTTAAAAACCTCATGGTATCATATTATCCCAATATGAGCTCTTCACTCTCAGGGCCTTATTTGTGGTTCCTAAAGTAGGATGGGAGGCAGAGCCCTCAGCTATCAGGCCCCTCTTACTTAAAACTTTCCTTTTTGATAAAGCTTATAGTTAGGACTGGATCATATGACCCTGAACCATCCCCTACATATTCTCTCATAGTTTATGTTTTGTCCTCATCTACCTATGCTCTCCTTTTATCTCTTCTCTTTCTTCTCACCCTCCAACTGGCTGCCCCTCCCTCAGCCTGAATCTGCCAGAGGTTTCTTCCTGTTAAAAGGGAGTTCTTCTTTCCCACGGTCACCAAGTACTTGCTCGTAGGGGATCTTCTGATTGTTGGGGTTTTCTGTCTAATATTGTAGGGTCTCTACCTTACAATATTAAGTGCCTTGAGGTGACTGTTGTTGTGGGTTAGTGCTATAAAAATGAAACTGAACTGAATTTATTTGAATTGAAAATTGAATTGAATCACCGTGGGTGATGAAGAGAGAGTGAATGTATCTCCAAGTCACGTCCTAACTTGGACATGGTTTTGACTCAGCAGATACCTACATAACATAACACTGCAATTATTAAAATGAAACCAAGGCTTCAGCTGTGAAAATGTGTCTTATCCAACATGTATTGGTACATATCTTAGATTTATGCACATAGTATCCCTACTGGAACCTATGATTTTATTACTGTTTGCACTTACCGACAGCTAGAAGCAGGATACTGGCCACAAAGCAGCCGGCTGCAACACTTAGATAATAAACTCCAACACGCATTTCTGCTGGCCACAACGGGAACAGTGTGGCTGCTATCACCGCAATAACTGAAAGACAATAACCAGGAAAATCTGTGTCAGAAAACCCCTGTTCACTTTTTGTTCGGCCAAGGACTTTACAGCCACCGACTCACCGAGAATCAGACCCATAGCAAACGTCTTGAAATGGACAGGATCATAAATCCACACGTACACCTACAGAAGAGAGGCACACGTTGAGTGTTTCACAAACACTTCCTCTGTAGACTTAACAATCCTGCAAACATACTCACCTCATTTCCATCCAGGAACAGCTGATCCTCATGAGGCTCCAGTTTAAATTTCTTCTTCACCTCTTTCTTCTTCTTGGGGGTTCCAGGACTGTCATCCTGTTCGGTCAAATAAAAATTCTACATTTTAAAATCATTTTATATGGACCTTTATAAGTTAACTGCTTGATGTGGAGTTTAAACTGTCAGTGTAGGTTGTTAACTTTCCACAGAGTCATGGTTTCTCTTTTTGCTCACAGAGAACAGTCACCATGTACACATGACTTTGAATTTATTTCCAGGATGTCTAAACATCTCTCTCTACACGCACTTTAAACTCTCAGTGCAGAGTCAATATATCCACCCATTTACTGTCAGGGCGATCCAATCATATGGGTCAAGGTCTCTCAAACCGATAAGGCTGATTGGCTCCAGCTGGTGTTTGACAGTAAAGCATTTAAGCATCTGATGGTAAACTGTTACCAGTGTAATGAGCACATTTCAGTTTTGTCACATACACTTTTCTCTTTCTTAGTTTCAGCCGCCTCGGATTCTTTCTTCTTCTCTTTCTCCTTCTTCCCTTTTTTCTCCTCCTCTTTGCTGCTGTCACTCTTAGGTTTCTCTTTTTCCTTCTCTTTCTTGGTGTCCTTTTCAGGCTTTTTCTTCATCACCTTAAGAGCTCGGTGGAAGAACTGCTTTTTTAGAAGTCTACAAATAAAGAAAGAGAACATTGGATCATAAAGGGCTATAAACACCGATATGTGACCGATACATTGCCAAATGAAAAGATTTGAACTGGCAAGTTTGCAAGAGTTGATTGCTCTGCTAGACTGAAATACAGTTTAGTTAATGGGGCAGCAGTGGCTCAGGAGGTAGAGCAGGTCGTCTGATAACCGGAGGGTTGGCAGTGTTGGGCAAGACACTTTACCCACCTTGGTGCCCCCAACACCGGTGTATGAATGTGAATGAATGTTTGGTGGTGGTCGGAGAGGCCGTTGGCGCGAACTGGCAGCTACGTTTCCGTCAGTCTGCCCCAGGGCAGCTGTGGCTATGAATGTAGCTTACCGCCAGCAGTGTGTGATTGTGGAGTGAATGAATAATGGATTCAATGTAAAGCGCTTTGGGTGCCTTGAAAGGTGCTATAAAAATAGAATCCATTACTATTATTAATAATAAAGGTTTTACATAAGCAGAGGTGTAATTATTTGTAAATCAGTTATTCAGCATCTTTTTTTGATCATTCAAGTCATTCTGTACCTGGAAAGGTTTATTCAAATTCAAATACTTCAAGATTTTTACATATTAACCTCCTTATTGTGTTAGATTTAGATTTGTATTAATTGAGCTCTTCTATTTTGTTTTAGTTCACTTTTCGTTTAATGTGATTTTTACATTATTGAGATATTTTTGCCTCGTCTTGCCTGTTATAGGTTGTGTTTAATGTTTCGGCTGCTGTTACGCAGGAATTTCCCAAACTTTGGGGTAAATAAAGTAAATCTTATCTTTAATGGTTAGCTGCAGCCCCACATATTAGTAACCCTATTGCCAGTGTATGTGTTACAAGCAAAAATACATTGTTTTGTGATACAACCCAGCTTATGTGGTAGAGCGTGTTACACAGGTCAGCTACCTGTTGCAGTAATCCACCACTGACTCCCTGGTGGTGAACAGAGCCTCCTCTCCCTTCTTAGCTTTGGCCCACTTGGAGTCCAGCAGACAGTCCACAGCCTTGGAGGCTAAATGTGGAGACACACATGTAACAAACATACAGTACTGAAGTTGTATCAAAATGACAAATAACTTTGTAGACTATTCAATCTAAAAAAAATAAACACAATATGAGACAGAACAGTAGGCACTGTTACTGCCTACTAGCAGTTTGATTCATTACACTGATGTGGACGATCTTTATCATGAAATAGTCCATGTATAATTTTTTAACACTGCAAAGCTTGATATGACAAATAAAACGTGTTTTTTAAAAAGCACAGGAGCGTTTCTCACAGGGGACAAATCTCAACTATTCAAACAGACTACAGTCTTTACTTCTGCTTCCAAACTAATGATTAACACAATACGAGATACAACAGGTGGCACTCTAGATGAAGCAAAACATCATAGTAACTGAATTTTTTGGCTACTTTGGGACAGTAAATTTGCAGTTGGGCAGACAGACTTAGGAGAACCTGCAGATTCAGGTGATAATTAGCATATGGATATGGATTACAAGTCCCCAAGTCCCGATGAGAGACACAGCTGTAAGTTGTTGGGAACAACAAGGCTAGGGTCCTGTGGGACTTCAAGTTCCAGACAGACAAGCAGCTGCCGGCCAACCAACCAGACACAGTGGCATTCACCTAACATGCAAAAGAACCCTGGTTCAAGACTGGAAGGAGAAATAAATCCCTGGGAGGGTTGCAGCAGGAAGGGCATCCATGTAAAAAAAAAAAAAAAATCTGTATCAAATCAAATATGTGGACCCATCTGCTGTGGCAACACCTTGTGAATAAGGGAGCAGCTGAAAGAAGCTTTATATACATGTGTAGATATTTCTGCACTATTTCCCCCTCTTAATGTGCCCAAACTTATATATTTTTGTTCTTTTTACATTTCTTGATGCAGTTTTGCTTCAGTATACAAATGACAAATGACTATTGGTTAATGGTTGCCAGCCTAATAACAGACATGAAAGCTGAGGTGCTGAGCTAATCTAGCTTTCAGTCACAAATATTTCTTCCCCTCGTTTGCATAACGAAGCAGAAATGCATAAAGAAAATACAGAAATAGAGAGAAACTCCAAAGCCCACATTCCACACAATTTGCAGTTAGCATTATAGCGCTACATTAATCGAGTGCAACATTAAACTGCACTGAATACCAGTGTCCACCAACTGCTGCTGTGGCCACGGAGTTTAACAACCTTCCCGGTGACCCTGCAGCTTTTGGCCTATTGGAAAATAAGATGACATTTAGCAATGGTAGTGGCCACTGATTATCTTCTGTATCATCCTGTATCAACATCAGCTATAGGCCAAATTGTTATTTTAAACATCTTCATTGGCCCCTGGAGCAAATGTGGCCCACAGCATAGGTAAACAATACTAAGGTCATGAGATAAGAGGAAAAGCTGACCTCAGCAGTCATACCCTGTACTGCCCACAACTACTGAGTCAACAGCATTTCCCAAAACTGACAAAAAAGCTCACCTGTGCTACAAAACAAGTCAAATATAAACACCATGTGGGACGATCAGGTCTGCAAGCGAAACTGCAGCAGAAACATTTGGTGAAGAATTTCACAGCTCAGTGTGACAGACTAATACTGCTACATCCAACCTGACACTGGTTGTTATTTACTGTGATGGAGACTCGGCTCCGTCTGTGTGTTCAACAATAGACAGAGGACAGAGATTTCAGCTGAGCACTAACCAATGAAGTAGTCGACTCGGTGGCCCATCATGTTCGTCGACTTGGTGGGGCAGTTAAACCGAAGGTACTTGGCCACTGCCTTCTCCTCCTTGGTGGGCTCGCTCACCTCCTGCAGGAGCAGAGAAACAAACATGTGTCACATGCAGTCTTTCCATCTGGTAAAACGATGCTTCAGTATATTCTGGCACTGAACTACAGGCAGGCCACCAAGAGGAAAACTTCCAGCTACATCTAATGGTTAGATAACTGACTGTGTCCAGTCATAATTTATTGTACAAATTCCATGAAATTCAGCTGAGAATGGATATGCTGACATCGAACTAATCAGCTCAGTCTCCTAAGTCCACAAAAAGTCAAACTCACCCACTGTCAGCCAGCAGAAGTAATGCATTCATATATCACAAAACCTCCAAACTACACAAGAAAAATTTGACAATTTTATTAAAAGCAACATCTGTAATTTAATTTACCATCTGCCAGTTTTTGCAGGGTTGTCCAAAGGCGGGTCAACTCAGTTTTACTGTTGGTGGAGGTCAGCGTCCCTCATTGTTACAGAAGTTTTGTATCATTTTAAGTTGGCTTTAGGATTCTACTTAGAGATGTTCATTTTTCATGTAGTGGCTACTGCCACCAATCTGTAGACTCTTATTAGATGTTATATTTATTGGGATTTATTCCACCTCTGTCTGTCAAAATGACAAACACAACCTCTGGTGCTGACATCTGTGGCTGTTGTTGTTGTGTTCTCTGTTTTACACTCACACACCAGTAAAGAAACAGTCTGGCATCAAGCTGCACTAAAAGTTTGATTCTTTGCGATCACATCTGATAGGTAACCAAAAAAAGGCAGACAATCTCTCCCCTTCTAGAGCTTCTGTCTGCTTCGTAGAATGAGTTTCATAAACTGTAGACGATCTCACAGAGCGTCCAAACCTTCCTCCAACTCATCCTCCCCTCTCACATCTGCACTGCCTGCTCATCTGCCAGCAGCACTGAAAAACATGCCAGTGAGATTCAGCTCTGCTACACCCAGTCCAGTTTGCTCTGGCCTGCAACATGAGGAAGAAAAAAGCCATCAAACAAGCCTTTGTTTGGAGAAGCAGGTATCCATCGCACACAGCTCAGTTACATGAGACTGCTACACAAAAAGCCCCCTGTCACCATCTATATGATCTACCTGGTTTGATCACTGCAGGATTAGCTGCTCTCTACTAACCATGTGAACTGAACAGCTCTCAGTATGTAAAGAGTAAGTGCTAGTGTGCCACACCAAGAATAAAACACGGGTTCTTTGTGCTGCGAAGCTGTAAAACTGTAAAGTCAAGAACAAAGCAGAGCATCTGCTGCCATTTTCTGTGTCCCACTTCGTGTTTTATAGCACAGGTGAGTCACTTTGTTACCACATCAGATGAACAGCTTTTTGGCTGCAGGTTTTCCATAAGGGCTACATCTGTCCAGACTTCTCTTTGACTGGAGATTTGTGTAAGAAGGTCTAACCGGTTTCAGCCAGTTTTAAGTTGATGCTAGAGATCTTCTGATTTTAAAGAAAGGCACTACTGTTTTTCGGTCATCCTCCCTGCCTGTTTCTTTGTGCTTTGTGAGAGACCTTGATAATACAGCAGGGTTTACACCAGTGCCTTTTCACCAGGTATTTTTAATTTTATGTATTTATTTTTAAGACAAAAGCTACTGTATTTGCTGAAGTGTCTCATCAGCCTGCTGTTACTGTTTACACAAATAAAAACAGCTTGAATACAATTTTATTGCTTAACTGCTACCCATACCCTTATGTCCACCAATCAAGGTAAGCTGAACCTTTCATTGCTGCCATGGTTCAGTAGGAGTTGGTGCTCTTCCTGTCTCCATCCTATCTCCTGTGCTGTGTGCAGAGGTGTACAAGTCCACCGTTCTGCCTGAGCCACCCCATAATCTGTGGTTAGTGTGGTTAGTAATGGCTGGATAGTGCATGAACTGAGTGCAACATTATATTGAAGCCCCCTACGCAGTTCAAGTTGTTTTTCCCTGTAAAATGACCTGTTGCTTTGCTACTTTAATGTAATACAAATGTCCCACTCTGAGATCTACCACAAAATAATGTAACATATGTTTAGAAAGGAGATTTAAAAAAAAAAAAAAAAAAAGTAAATATTTTGTCTTAACATTTTGCACAGTCAATCTTACATTACATATATATTTATACATTTAAACTGTTTAATGTTGTAACGCACAATGAAAATGCCATTTGAATAATTAAGAGGAAAAAAAAAAGAGATGACTATTGCATCATTTGGTTGTGGCCCCTCATAAGCGAGGTGACAGTACTATGTTTTGTTATGCAACTAAACTCGAACATACAGAGATCTGCAGTGACCTGAGTTACGAAACACCAAACACCAGATACCTGACTTAAAAGACGTCTGTGCATTTTCCTGCCATTTTTGGACCTTTGATAAACAAAACTGCATTTAAAACTTGAGCAAATTAAACCCCACTTACAAATCAACTGTTAAAAAATTGATTCTCTCTTGGTGGATGGCCAAAACCTCCTTCGTTAGTACAAAACTTTTTATATGCAGGAAAAACCCTGTACATATACTACAGCCCTGAAATAAATCCTTTCTTTATGATGGTTACACAGTTGACGCTGTTTTAGAGAGATACTGATTCCATGTTATGGCCATTTTGGAGGCCGTAGTTTGTGTGCTGCTGAAATGTAGTGCAATAAACTGAGATGCTGGGAGGTGTTTTAATATTTAGTCAACCCCTGACTGACTTGAAGTCTGATTTATCACAGGTTGGTCGATTTAGGGAGTTAGTTATTTTGCTGTAACAACGACTGTAACTGTTTAAAAATACATCGGCATAACAGTCTTGGCTTCAGGACGTTTTGACTGTTGAAGGCTCTAAAGTAAAGAGCAATCAACGGGAATTAAAACACAGATGAACTTGGTCAGATAAACTGTTGTGTGTAAAGTTATGTTGGTAATGGACAAACCTGTGATTGTAGCAGGCTCATAAATGAGATAACAGGATGTGCTGTAATAGAGCTGTTGGCCTAAACTGAAACACATGGAGTGTAACCAAGTAGGATGGATCTGTAGGTAACTTTAAACTGCTTCCTACTGTCACTCAACCTTGTCCAGGGTGTGGGGGCAGCAGTGTAAGGAGACTACACTGAGGCTTCCCAAGCCAGCCAAGAGACATAATCTCTCCAATGTGTCATGGGTCTGCCCCAGGGTCTCCTCACAGCTGGACATGACCTAACCAACTGACATAGGAGGTGGCCAGGGGGCATCCTAGTCTTTGCCCAAACCACCGAAATTGGCTTGTATCGACGTGGAGGAGTAGCAGCTCTAATGAATGACCTAGGTCATCACCCTATCTCTACGACTGAGCCCAGCCACTCTTTGGAGGAAGCTCTTTTTTGCCACTTATGTCCACAATGTCATTCTTTCAGTCACTACCCAGAACTCAAGCCACAGGTGAGGGTGCAAATGTAGATCGACAGCTTTGCTTTCACACTCAGCTCTCTCAGACTGGTACATCCACATTACTGCAGACGTTGCACCAATCCATCTGTCAATCTCCAACTCCCTCCTTCCCTCACTGGTGAACAAGACCCAGAGGGACCTCTGAACCTCAAATTTTTTCATTTTCATGCAACTTTTCATTCAACTTTTATTATATCAGAATGAACAGTGATCTTTTACCAGGTTAATTTAAGATTTTCACCAAAAACTACAACTCTACAATTACAGCCCGTGGACGGAAAACAGTTCACCTTAGTTTACTGCACTACTTGTGCTGTGTTGAAGCTCTGTGTTGACTGCCAACGGAGCACCTTCTCTAACACAATGATTCAGCTCCGCTGCACAAAAGACAGATACAGGAAATCTTTCATACCTTATGTAATAATTCCCTACATTGCAACACATCTGTCCAGCAGATAATCATCTGCACTCTAATTTTAATGTTTTATTACAACCCTGCACCCTTACACTTGTCATGCCTTTTAAATATTCTTTACTGCATCTAATATATCATTTTAAACTCTGTTTTGCTTTGCTGATTTTGAAATAATTTACTTGGCATTCATCATTATTATCTTATCTGACATACATATCAGTTTTATATAAATAGGATGTTGCTCAAACTGCAGGGTAAAAATGTCACTGCCAACTGCACACAACAAAGAAAACAAACGGTTTCATCCGTTTTCCTCATTTCCAACTGTGAGCCTTCTCACCATTTCCTTTGTGAAGCAAACTGTGGAAGAAAAGCGTTAATCAAAATCAGCCTAGAGAAACACCTACATTTTTTTGAGTGCACTGTATTTAGTCTGGTGTCCTTTGTGTATGCACAACAAGCCCCAAACCAGAATTAGTTTAAACTGGGACACAGCTTGTTACTGAATTAAAAACTATGACCACACAATCATACCTAATCAAAAACAACCCCAACCAGTGGTTATGCACATCTGGATCTCATGTACATCCCTTCAGCTTAGATAAGAGCCTCCTCATATTCTTTCCTGGTGATTTTGTTCTTTTCCCTTTCTAAGATTCCTGCTGAGAAACTGTTACTGGCCCCACCAACCTGCCAAGTGCTTATTATCTGCTGTTTCTCTGTGCTAAACGTTTCCCGCTATGCTCGCCTCTCATCCCAACCAGTCGAGGCAGACGCCTGTCCACAATGAGCAAGATGTTTCTGCCTTTTCAAAGGGTGGTTTTTCCTCCTGCCGCAAAGTGCTGCTCAAAGGGGGGCTCCTGCATTTCAGTCTTGAACTTGAACATGTAAAATGCAGTGAAATGACACGTGTTACGGTTTGGCGTGATATAAATAAAACTGAACTGAGCGGTTTTGGTCTAGCATACGAAAACCAAAGTACTACCAATGAACTCTAACGTATTTAAGTGATGCAGACGTGACCTGTAACCTCTCTAAACTGTTGCTCCCGGAGCCAGGTTAACTTGCTGCCAGCTGCACAGTGAATTATATGGAGATGCGCTGCATTGACTCATTAATTAAGTTCCCACACGCTATGTAAACACGCTTGGTTAAAGCTGACGCAGCTTATCCAGCCAACGTCTGCAGCCAGTTCAGTCTAAGATAAAATGAAAAACAACTGCAGAAACTAGTAAGTAGCCAGTATAACAACGCCATCGTGATGTCCAGATAAACACATGTTTGCTACTGGTAATGAATACACTAACCAGCGCACAAACGTCGCGTTAAAATACAAATATCATTTGTTATCGCTAACTTGCTAATGCTAGCTACAGTTGCCATCCTCTGGCTTCATCTGCCGCCTGTTAGCGGCATCCCGCGCGGACGCTGCCGTTAACAAAGATCCGACCGCAGGTCACAAACCAGCGCCTGCTTTTATTTGTGGCCCTTCAACTTGCAGGGAGAGGATTTTTGTCAAGAATTAAAATGATGTTACCTGGATCCGCTTCTTGTGCCTCCTGCGCTCCGCCATGATCCTCCAACTCAGCTCATCCGTGCTCGTGCCTGCGCACGCGCATAGTGTGCGTAGTATCGCGAGACTAATCGATTAACGTGAACATGTGCACTCCAAACGTTCGTTTCCCATTGATAAAAACGTCGAATTACTTGAATAAGTTTAATATTTCAATAGTATATATTTTATATAATACCATTATGTATTTATTATATTATCATTATATAGAATAATTATTTTTATTAAGAATTTGGATACAAACAATACATTGTAATAATATATGCAGTTATATCAGGACGAAATATATTTTTTCCTGCACTGTTGTTAAGGACATTATTTTGGGGGCAACTTTGTGTAGAAACAAACTTGGTTGTATGCAGAAACTGAATGTTCTGTTTGGTTGAACGTGTGCTCCACATGCTGTCCTTCCTTGGAACAACACAATTAGCTATCTCCATGAAATACAATTTCCAGCATCTGCAGTGTCTTTCATTAGGCCTATTGATTAATCTGCCAATGAAAACGATTAATGTCAATACTAATGCTAACGTCAGAAAACTGGGAAAAGTACAGTGTCTCAGCTTTTTTCAAAGGCTTTTTGTTTCCAGTGATACAAAACAGAAAATGTTTAGATTTTTTTCTGCTTGAAAATGGCTAAACAATTGATTGTCAACTTGAGAATAAAGTTCTGTCATTTTCCTTTACTGTTGCAGCACCTATTTGTATGCACCAGACCTTAGCTATTACTGTGTATGTCCTCAGTCATTCAGGTCAAGGTAGTCTAAAGGGCTTGAGCTGAAGGCAACTGGACTTCTTGCAGTTTCCTGAAGACGTTTCAGCTCTCATCTGAAAAGCTTCTTCAGTTCTAAAAGCTGATGGGGAGTCTAGTGGAGGTAGTCCTGACATGTCAGGACATGTTTGTGAGTCGTTGCCCCAACATACCATCATGTGAGTCCTTAAGGTCACAGGGGTCGAGGTGTAAATGGTGGTTAAAATACCTGAGAAGGGATCTCAGGACTGAGTTATAGGTGGCTAATGGTCGGTGTTGAAGGCCACCACCTCTGTACAGCCTTGGTTGGTCCAGCTGGACAAAGATGGTCACTAATGGTTAAATACCTGGGACTCCCCATCTGCTTTTAGAACTGAAGAAACCTTTGGGATGGAGAACATCTTCAAGAACCTAAAAGAAATCCAGATGCCTTTAGATCAAGCCCTTTAGACCATCCTATGAATATATAATTGTTGATTTTGTTCTCTTTTATCACCAAAAACTTATTTGTTAATAACTGTTTCTGAGCTCTTTGAGGGCTTCTCATGGACGATGGCTTAAAAAGGCACAACTCTAGATTACAGAAACAGTTTGGCTAAACTTTGGAGATTTTGGATGATGTATTTCTTGATCTTGACTTATTTATTCCATATCATGGCAAGAAGATGCAGGTTCATATGTAAAAAAAAAAACAAAAAAACAAACACTTTATTTACAATCCAACAAATGTAAATGCAAAAAAAAAAAGAAAAGTATCAAGCATTAAAATCCAAAATGTTTAAATATGTCATTATTTTGTTTATAAAATATTTCCAAAATATGATTCCTATGGTCCATATGTCAACCTATGGGAGCATTTTAGCAGCTTACAAGAATAATTCAGGAAGCTACAATCAGACTAAGGTGTGGAATGAAAAAGAAGAAAAGAAAAATGATGTAGGACCTTATTAGCATCTCATCTTAAAATCCACATCATTTTCACTCCACTGCCGTTGTTGTTGCTAAATGTATAAAATATTCAGTGGAAACCTCGGCACAGTGTGGATCTTTGTAACAGTAAAAAAAAAAAAAAAACAAGACACAACTC
>VUQI01009009.1:4785-31462 GCA_015106735.1 Paratilapia polleni | reverse complement strand
CACAGTGTGGATCTTTGTAAAAGAAAAAAAAAAAAAAAAAAGCGTCCTCAATCCAATACATCACAATGTAAACAAATCCACAACAGTGGCAGCAGCAGTTCATCAGATGGCACCGGTACAGCCTGTTTTGGTTTGCATTTGTGCGCCAGTTATCACCACCGGTCAGGCTGTCTCACTGCTGGCAGATGGAGGCGAATTGTTTTCTGCCTCATGTAGGTGCTCAGTGGATTTTAGGACATCGGGGTCTCTCGGACTTGCCACCATCTCCTCACTGTTGCAGTTAACAGGGGAGCCGATCTCTGATGAGCGTTCCCCGGGCTTCTCGGGGGTGGCCTGCAGTGTGGTGGTGGAGAGCGGCAGGTTCATCATGTACAACATGCTGCCCAGGCGTCTGGACACCTGTTGAAGCAGGAAGGAGCACACAGACATTTGATCCAGAGTGCTCATTAAGAAAGAAAAAAGAAAACAACTGTGTGTTGTAGCTGAGCAGTTAGATCAAATCTAACTGAATTAACATGATACACTCACTTAATAAACCCTTTTCACAGCAGACATTTTAACCCTCATAGTAGGGAAAGCACAGGTGTATTAATGGTGGCTGCACTACACTTAGGGGAGGTTTGGCTTACTGGAACAGCACACCAGCCAAAGCAGAACCTCTACAAAGTGAAGTCCAACCACTATTAAAACAACATTTCCCTACTGTCAAGTCAAAACGCCTGCCCTGGAAAAGCTCTAATGGGGACGCGTACAGACCTGCTTATTAATGCAAATATATAATCAGTCAGTCATGTAGCAGCATCATTGAGGTTCAGATCTTCAGATATGAGAAGAGACCTTTATCATCTCTGTATATATAACACACAAATTAGTTTTGTTTTTCAGTTTTTCTAACAAAGGGTGTTAGTGTACAGAGTGTAAGCAAAGAAATTAAATGGACTTGACTTGAGTTCCAACCCCATACATTACAGGCTGAAAAACGTAGACTACTCAGCAAAGAGATTTATAAAGCCATTTCAGAGAGCCTCTCCACAGAGGTGATGAAACACAGTGGTAATTATGCACCCGTCCCAACTTTCTGCAAAAGTGTTGGGCTCAAATGATTATATATTTTTAAACAAAAAACAAAGGTTTAGATCATTTTATTGCATTCTCATTTAGTTTAGATTTTCGTATAAATAAGGGGTTGTGTAAATAAACCTTTATTCAAAATAGCTCATACACAAGATATTCCCTTCAAGTTCTGTTTTTTGTGCCTCTAGAATGTAGTTATAGTCAGACTCCGTGTTTCGGTACCTGTGAGCGGATCTTAAGAGCCGGCCCCAGCTTCAGCCCCAGAGTGTCCAGCAGATGCTCCTCTGAGAGAAGGGGCAGTGTCTCTCCGTCAATCATGTGGTCCTTGAATGTCTGTTAAAAATAATCTCACATTAGAAAACTAAAGCCACAACAGAATGAATTCAGAGGCGACAGGTACAAAAACGTAAGGTTGCTGACCTGAGCATACTCTGAACATGTGGGAATGCTGTTAATAAAGTTGTAAACATCGTTCACCGTCCACTTCCTGATGTCTTCGGACACCTCCTCGCCATTCAAAAAGAGATTTGGTGGACCTTAAAAAACAAAACAAGACAATGAACGTTTGTACGCTAAATAATTGGCAACAGAACATTTCACAGTTTTAGGCACCATCATTAGCCCAGTATGATTTACAAACTCACCAGGTGGAAGGAAACCATTTCCAGGGACTGGGAACATGTAAGGCATCCCTGTTAGAGCTCCACCAGTGGGAGGATACATGAACTTCTCCTGGAAAGCTGAACATTGGCTGGATATGTCTTTATCATTTGCACCACTGTTGGCCACATCTGAACTCCCATCTTGACTGTTCACACAGGCTTTACGCAGGCCTGGCTCCCCCTCTTTGTAGTTCTTCCTGCTTCCTGTGGCCAGCTCTGAGTCTATTTTGGCCTGATGATGTGTCTTACTGGTGGCAGACTCCTCTCCCATGTCCCCCTTCGGTTCCATCTCTTTCTCCTCCCCCGATGTGGCCCCTGGGCTCTGCTCTACACTTTTATCTTCAGTTTGGCCCTTCACGCTGGGCACGTGGCTCTCCATGCTCTTGTGAGCAGTTGGCCTCCTACCGGCTCTGCGTCCCCGCTCTCTGTGCAGTGTGCTTATTGCTGGGTAAGGGTTAGCTGACATAAGTATACTGTTGGAGTGCAGTTCGTCGAGGGTGGGCCGGTGGACGAAGACATCGTGGCCGTCTGGCATGCGCTGACGACCTCTAAACACCATGGGGTTGGAAGGGTATGACATGGGATTATCAATACCAATCAGGCCTTTCTGGTGCGCATTCTCCAGCTCCTTCTGATGTAGGATGGCATTCATCTCCATTCTGAAAAGAAGTGCATGCAAATATTTTAGACATATTTGTGCAACACTGATGACTGAATCAGAATATCAGCCTTTGCTGCAGCACAGGGGGAGTCAAGTCTCAATTTTATTCATTAAACTGTGATGCAAACCAGTGTGTGGGTGGAATAGTTTTTGTGAGGTGATGATGATGTTATTCTGCACGCAATACCTGGCTATATTTTGCTTGTGAATGAGCTCCTGTCGCCGGGCAACTGTTTCCATGGGCTCTGAGGGCAAGAAGCCATATCCAGCTGAGAAACAGGACGAAACAGACAGGCTGTTAATGCTAATCATCGTACGTTAAAACTACACAGGTTGTCTGGGAATTCGCAGGCGTTATTCCTGTGGTGCTCACCTGGTGCAGGGAAAGCTCTTCCAGGCAGGACATTGGCATGAGGAGGTAGAGGTGCACCAAGGTGAGGGCCCATGTGCATCTGCCTGGCGTCCGAGGGGACCATCTCGGTAGGGGGAACCAACTCTCTGATGAGAGAAAAATGAGGAAGATAACTCATTAATTAGAAAAAAGTATTTATTTATGGAGGACCAAAACTGCCAAAATAAAATTTAAAATGCTTCTATATTTATTTATAATTGTGTTTTCTACCTCAATCATCTACTTTTTGCATTTACTTTACCATTTTATTATTCATTTATTCAGTTTGACATTTATTTATGAATTTATTTATTTATTTTCCCCTTATTAATTCCCCCTTACCTCTTCATTTCTGTATTTTCCCTGTATATTCCTTTATATCTGTTTCATTATGCAAATGAGGGGAAAAATAGTTGTAACTGACAGTTTAGATTACCTAAACATCTGAACTCTCAAGCAATCTCCTGACTGGATGTAGACATTTCTGTTGTGAACCTGGCATCAATTATACACACTTTGAATGACAGCCACATTCATTTGCATACCAAAGCAAAATAAATAAAGAAAAGTAAAAAGAACAAAGCACTTACTGAGGGGAAAGAAAGGGAAAATAACAGAAATAAGCACATTAATTTATGTAAACATAATAAATTTGGCAGTTTTGACCCTCCATAGGTAAACCAACTTCATTCCTAACTATATTCTGGCTTTAAAAACATTTTAATTGTACCAAAAAGACAGAAAATTACAACAGATTTTCCACACTGACTCTTCTTGCAGCACTCTCTTCTGCTCTTTTAACTCATGGTTGTCCTTTTCCAGAGAACTATTGTTGTAAGTTTAAGAGACAACTTAGGTACATGCCTCTCCATGAAGCGAGGTTCGAACTGTGTGGGGACCCCCTGTAACCTCTGCTGCCCCTGGGCAAGGATCTGCGGCGCCATGGCCATCTGGTTCCTCATTATCAGCTCCTGCCTGTGCCTCAGCTCTGCAAGAAAAGGAAAAGCATTGCAGGTCACCAGGAGGCCAGTTTAGCTGCCTCACCTGGAACATGCACTGACTGTTAAAGCTGGAGCCTGCAGGTAATACTGAGGAAAAATCCAAAAACCAAAATCTATACACAGCATGAGAAAAGCTCACAGTTGTTTTGACTTGTTTGGATCTCCTGATTTTGACCAAATCCAGACATCCATTCCATTTATCAATAAAATCTGAAAAGCTCTATAAACCTACATAACATTTTTTTTTCTGGAATCATACAACAGCTTATGTTGCTCATCCTCTTCAGTTTTTTTCTCTTCTCACCTCCAGCAGACATCCCATTGACGAGTCGATACCAGTGCTTCTCATCCAAAGACCCCTGCTCCCCCAGTGCAGTCATCTTCCTCAGCTGCTCCCTCGGGGTCATAACACGCTCACGACCTTTGACCTCCACCTGAGTGCTGTTGACAAAGAGAGTCAGATGAAGAATTTCTATAAATTAGGAAATAGGATCTTTTTTTTTTTTTTTGTTACAAATTGATCACAGGAGATCATTTCTTACTACAGCTGAAACTGAACCAACTACAAGCCCTTCAGTGCTGGGTAGATTTTTGTAATTTCCTCACATTACCACTAGAGTACAGCAGTTAGCTATCTCCCTTCTATTACTGAATACTGGAGGTAAATGCTACCTGAACTCTGTTACTACATACTGTATGAACACAAAGATACAACAAACTTTATTTCATTCTGTTGTTCATGATTTCAGCAGCATGTAAACATTAGCACACCTTTAAATTTTTTTTCTAATGGATAAAATGTCTTCTGAGAATGGCTATTTTAAGCCACAGAATGAACATGCACGTACACACCTAAGTATAACCCTTACCTCACCTTTTCCACAACCCTGGTGTTAAGTATTAATCTTAAACCTACCTTAACGCTAATACCTCACCGTAATGCAAACCAATCCTGAACCTGTAAATCCAAATCCTAACCCCCGTATGAAGGCCAGCACAAATAACTGGACAATTTTCCTCATCTTTTCTATACTTGCAAATACACTTGGTCCTCATGTATAGTGACAGAGGGACACTCACATGTACACTCACCCCAAATACCCTCATTGTTCTTGGCTGAGCCAGCAGCTTGTGTAGATAAGTGCAATCGACTTATAGACCTTCAATTAGCCATCCACACTGCAGAAATCCCATTACAAAATATGATACTGTAAACGACAGTAATCCAGTGCTGCTAATCCAGGGCCAGTGTGCAATATGATGGAGACATGCATATGAATGCTCACCACACAGAACCACCTCTTCGTATGACATTAGCTGATTAGACTGATGTGTCTGTCATTATAGGAACATGCGTAAGATGTGCACATGTACTTGGCCACATTATTTCTGCTGTGCCCTCTCCCTCAGACAAATACTACCATATGATTTGCCCCCAAGACCTTGTACATTATCCACGGTCTCTCAAGTTCCTCTGAAGCCCATCTAATCTGAGGGCTGTAATCCCCCTGTTAGTCCTGCAACAGTCTGCCACCTACATCTGCTGACCTGCCTGCAGTCCACCCCGCAGGCCCATCCAACCCCCATCCCCACCTTCCCGGGCCCCTGCTACCCTCAAGATCCTATTAGCTAAGTCCTGGCTATACAGCACTTTAAAGGGATGTGTTGGAGGTAATCCGCACGTTTAGAGTTTTACCCTCAGCAAACCTTGCCTGTAAGCATCCTGGACAATACACCCTAAGTGCTAAGCCTATTAGTCTCCATTAGCTCCCAGGATGTCCTAAAAACACCTTGGGGATAAATCTGGGGATGCAATCGGTTTATGTGGAGCTATGTGGCACGAACACATGCCCCCTTCACCTCCTTCTCTGCCAATGTCACCACAGCTATCAGCAAATGAGTAAGAAATGTATTTCAACATTTAGGTCTGCGTAATTCGAAGTGGGCTGTAAACTCTGAGCCTGAGGCGCTGTCTGAAGCACGATTGCCTTTATATGCTCCCAAGTGGGACTTCATGATTTACACTTTCATTAGCAATAAAGTAAACAGCAGAACAGATTTCAAGATTGATTTTTCAGGGTGAGTAAACACCTCACATAGTTTAAATCAGTCAAGATGTCAACAAAGTAATATAAGTGTGATCCCCATGACCCAAAAAAAGAAACTGTGCATTAGCGCACTGGTGTATGTGCTCAAAGTGTGAAAATAGTGGTCTGTGTTATATGATTACCATAAAATACATCCACATGACAGCACTATAAGAATCTGTTAAAAAAAATTCCAGTGATGTTTAAAAAAATACTGAAGGTTTCATAAAAACACTTATTTCACAAATCCTCACGACGCTTTTAAAATCCAAGTGAAAAAAAAAATCTTTCTTTTCTACAGTTAAAGTTTTTTGTTTTTTTAACTTTTGGAAATTATGTTTTCTTTTTGTGAAACACAAACAAAAAACAAATATGTATAAATGAGCTCAGATGAGTTACTTTTCTGGACACACTGATGTAACGGCCGAACATCGGCTGTCATCAGCCTGTCAGGAAATGAGATCACATTTACTGATTGCACTGCCCAATATTTATCTGCTGTATCACATTATTAGACCTATTTCAAAGCAGCCATTTTGATAGCGTAGCACTTGGTAAACACAAGTGCTACTGATCATATTGATAGTTTGATAGAATAGAACAGAACCTTCATTGATGTCTTTAGTAACACCTTATTTTACCTTCTTTTTCATGTTAAAATAGCTGCTGTGAATGCGGTCTATTTTGAACAAACATAGTGTGATGAAGAGCTAAAAGACTTTGATTGTAGTTTTTTATTATGAAAATATATTTGTTTACCTGGTAAACAGGGGAATTTACAGCAAAAAATATTGGTATCAGCATTGGGTCTTAATAGTTATTTTAAATGGTATCAGTCTATGGTGCTCAACAATCAAAAAACCTCAAACAAACAAGCACAAAACAAATAAAACACCCCCAAACAAAAACAAAAACAAAAACAAAAAAACATTGTCAGGAACTTGCCTTAGTGGCAACATTTAAGTCAAATCAGTTTATTTAATTTAACCCAATATTCCAGGTGAAAAAACCTGCATGCACAGCATACGACACCCTGTCTCCTTCAGTTCAAAACAAAATAATTTTCACAAAGTACTGGGAATACAAAACATAATGTATCTAAATGTATCTATATAACATTTTAACTGAGATTCAGCTTGTGACTGTATATAATTTCCTGCTGTGCATTAGCAAACTTGGAAATATTGTTAATATAAATGCAGGTCATACTGAGGAAAAATAAATTATTTTAATAAATATTAATATATAGTTTTTTTTAAACAGCTCTCTTAGTTAGCCTGATATTTATTAGTCACAAACTCAGATACTTTGCTCTTTGACTTTAATGTAATTGTGATGCGTGAGAAGCACAAACTGGAGTGTCTGTGAACTTGAGCCATTTAGAGGAATCCTTCATAAGGCCTGTTGGAAACAGCTAACACTCTGATCAGGTTAAGTCTCTTAAGTGAAGTTGTAGCCTGAGAATGAGTATACTGCTGCAGCCCCTGTTCGAAACCGGCTTCTTTTGAAGTTAGACATGTAAATTTGAAGTGGCCACAGCATTTTGTAAGTGAAACTTTTAGTCAAAGGTGAGCTGCTGAAACTCTTGTCATATTTCCTTGACAAGCAGAGGCCACACTGCAGCTGCCAAATCCAGGGATTGGACTCCTTGGATTTGCTGTTGCCTGGTTAATCTCATTACAAGAATGAATTAAAGGGAAAAATTGCTGACAACTTAGATGGAGCCCTGAGGAGGTCATATCAGACAAGACAGAAGTATTGTCTAGCCCTTCCTAATCCCCTCACAAAAAAAAAACACATGAGCTAAAGCCATGCAAATACTGTCAGTTGCATGAAGCAGATTAGATTTCATGACAATAAGTGCAGAGTTGCAGGTAGTATTGATTTAAGGAATACTGGTGGTCATAAACTCACATGACAAAGTGTTGAGTAAAAGGATGAATATTAATTTTTATGCATTAACATAAAAAATCCCACAAATCTTTGCAGCTGACATAAAAACAAGAAACCAATGCAGAATGATTTTTAGCATTAATTCTAATTCAATAAGTGCTATTTGCAGAATCTGGGCTAATTATTAGGCTAATTATACAGATTTCAAGGTTGTCCTTTAATCGCATTGGCCTTTAGATTAATCACTTGCTTAGGCATTAGCAGTTTATTTAATATATATACTACGTTTACTGCTCACATACATAATAAGATTTATCATAAAAAGTTTTGCATTTTTGGAATTTTTTGTGGTTTGCATAGATTTTAAGTTTGTATCTATAATTTTTTATAATAACCTGATTTTAACTTTATTCATACAGACCCTTTATAAAGTGTTTTGACAAACAAGCAAAAGCAGAACAGCAAATTCAAACATTAAAAACAAAACAGGATAAAATTGAAGAAAAGTCAGGACACCCTGCAGCATTTTTTTTTGGCTCTAACATGTAACATTGTTGAGTTTGTAACAATTAAACAAACAAATCAGTAACAAGGAAAAGGATGGAGAAAATCACAGACAGTCAAAGAGTAAAAGACTGAAAGAGGATGTTTTCATTGACTTACCTTTAAATCCACACTGTTGAGCAGAGATTGAAGATATTGGTGTCCCGATTCCAGAAAAAATAAAAGACAGTAAACTAAAATCACATTAAAAAGTTTACCAAAAAACAAAACAACAACAACAACAAAAAAAAAAAAACAAAAACAAAAAACCCCCCAAAACAAACAACAACAACAAAAAAACCAACAACCAACCCAAAAAAACCTTTGGAGAGCTCACAGAATTTACTGTCCCTCTTTCGCTTCCAACTAAACAGCCTTCTAGGATCTCTGGCCAAGTGGTTTGAGTTCAGTCTGCTGCCAGCTAACTGCCTTAACTAAAAAAGACCTGTTAAATACTGATTCATTTCATCTCCATTAGCTGGCCTTATCTCCTGTGGTAAGCCCTCCCTGCCCTGACATCACTATGATCTCCCATCCAACTGCTTGCTGCACCTTGCAACTGATGTGTAATTACTGAAGCAGCACTGGTCCTAAGCATGGAGTGCTAAACCTCTTTCAACGTTCACCTCACTAATCCCTTGTTAGCACTTTAGGCCATAGTTAAGACACCTAAATGCTTAGCTTCCTTTTCCAGTAGTTAAATGGCCAACCCCTCCTTAGCTGCTCTGTGGCCACCTGCAGAGAAACTGCATGGTGCGGGTTGTAGACTTTAAAAATCCTACAGATCAGTCTTGTTTTTGTTTGTTCGTTCACATGTCTAGTTTGAATGTCGGAAGTATTGCTCTCCACAGGGTGCCAAAGGGTTGACCCAAACATGCTTGGTGGTAATTTGGCAGAAATCCGACTAAATGTTGGCCAGATCATCCTCTCAGACCTCTTAATCTGACAGTTTGTGCTCACCAGCCGCTTACAGCATGGGCCTGCACTTCTTGGAATGATGTTTTCTTTAATGCCTGGGGCTAGGGGGGCACAGGTGGTAGGCTGGTAGGACATTTTACTAAAGAGCGGACATGAAGTGGGGCAGGGCAGTGTGGTGCTTCTGTGCAGGAAAGCAACGAGCCTCTGGGGAGCTGAGGGAAACTAGAGTTGAGCACACTGCCTGTTTATCATATATAGGGTCACGTGCATCAGTTAACAGCAAACAGGGGAATGTAGAGATTTTTACGTATTTATTTATAAATACAACAGACTGAGGATGTAGGCATCCACCAATGAGATGCTTATAATGTGTTAGGTTTTTATTTTATAATGTAAACTCACATTCAAAGCTGCTAAATTGGCCAAATTCCCATGAAAAATTACAGAGGTCACATCATCAGTATAAGTGCTTATCAGCAGTGATTGCGGTGCACTGTAAAGCCTGATTATAACTACATTTCATGCTTTTTTCTAAAATAATTTAGCTGATTTAATATAGGAAGTACATTTAGCCTAATATTGGACAGGATAATTATTCTACAATTCTTCATTTTCCTTGTAAAGGAAAGTTTCTTCCAGGGAATTTACTTCATCTTACTGTAACACACAGACTCTAGGTCTGACCAACAGTCTCAGTCTTGGGCAAAAGATGACATCCAGCAAAATTTTTGAAATATAATTTATTAGACAAAACACCAAAATCAAATAGAAACCGTCATGGCTACAGTATTTGACACATAAAAGTTAAGGGGGAAAACAGTCCAGTGTCCCACTTGCAGAAGGGACAGAACACACAGTCAAAGGTCAGGGTCAGCAGGTCAGCTACACTCTGTAGTACAACTTCGATGGGGATCACCAACACCAGAGTAGACCAGCTGCAGCATGTAGTAAGCCCTGGCCTGTACAGAGAAACAGGAAAATATGACCAAGTACTCAGCTGGATTTTAATTATACAAGTCACAGAACCACAAATGAATATCTACTATAAAAATACAGTTTTTATAGTATCTTATTAAACCATCTTAAATCTGGGCTATATAACATACCTGCACAGAGAAATGAGAAAATGTGACAGCAGTGTTTGCAGTGTGAAGTATAATGAGGCTAGAGTAGAAGCACAGTCAGATACACCTGTCTTCAATTAACCCAACTAGCTGCAGATGCATGGGTACAAAGTTAGACTTGGGTCCAGAATGAAATATTTCAATAGCTCGACAGCTATTTAATGGCATGAAAATGAGTTCAGATGTGTTCCTGTCAGGTTGAGCTGCAAACAGTTTGCTGATCCCTTTCTTCAGAACCACCATATCGACATTTGAATTTGTCCAGGAAGATTTTTGACAAACATTCCCTTCAAAACATCAGCCTCTTCTGATTTCCTTTCAGCATTAAATGTTAGCATATTAATATGCTAAGATGATATGGTGATCAAAATTAACGCTGCTAAATTTTATTTTATGGGGCACTTTCTTTTTAAACAAAAGGTGCTATTTAAATAGCTTTCAAAAATCATCATACACTGATCATCCACCAGAAGAAAACCACTGACTGAGGTGACGTGAATGACACTGATAATTTCTTTATTATGCAACACCCTGCTGGGAAACCTCGGGTCTTCATGTAGATTGTACTTTGACAGTACCACCCACCCAAACCCTCCACCTTCCAATCAAATGGCACACTTCGGTGGCAGGGGGTCTCCCCCAGCAAGACAATCCGTCCACTGCGCTGCAAAAACTGCTCAGGAGGGGCTCAAGGTATACAGCAAAAGGGCCTCTACTTTTGTCACAGTGCAATCCCAGGATGCACCTGTATAAGACCAATTCATAGAGGGCCCCACCCCCACAGAACCACCATGACCTACTGTGAGACACCACAGAACATCCCCAGATGTCTTGTGACCCAAAGGATCACAGCTGACTAGCTGCTAATGGGCGGGTGGGTTTAATGTTGTGGCTGAGTGGTTTATTATTTAACATCCTGATTAAAGCACCACTATGTCTGATAGAGCACTGAGTATTCCTGTTGTCTTTTTTTTAATGCAGTGCCGTTTGAACAACTATTATCTGCAAATTAGTTGCAGTTGCTTTGTCACCAGCATGAAAAATCAGGTACATTTTTACACATTTGCCACACTCTCAAATTCAGGGGTGCGGTAAAAGTCAATTTCAGTCCCTACAGGTACAATGTACCCCCTAAGGACTATTTATGTGTACTAAATGTACCCTTGGGTACAGATATGTTCCCAAGCAGTACAGCAGAAACATAGTTGCACCATTTCTTAAGGTGCAATGTCAGAAGACAGTTTGTGTTCATCCACTTACAAAAATAAATGAGGTAAAATATAATTTTACTTTTAGATTTTAAGGTTTCACTGTTTCCTTGTTTATTTACATAAAAAGAAAAGTATATACATTCTGTATAAGTTTGATTCCGTATCTGGTGTGTACAGGCAGCATGTTGGTTAGCACAGTCACCTCACAGCGGGGATGTTTCTGGGTGAGGTTAATTGGTGATTCTAAGTTCGACTTAGGTGCAAATCTGAGCTAGATAAAGCTCTGAGCCATCAGTGAGATTAGAATACCACTAAATAAATACTGGGCTATTTCCAGTTGTATGAAAGAATAAACACATATAACATAAATTAAAGGGTTCCCCTGTATCCATGTTTGCACCTTTTTCAATTCAGATAAGTTTTATTTATATAGTGCCACTCAGTGGTGCAGTGGTTAGCGCTGTCACCTCACAGCAGCAGTACTAACAAGTACAACACTCAGCACAAACTCCACACAGCACTCCTTCTGTGTGGAGTTTGCATGTTCTCCCTGTGCCTGCTTGGGTTCTCTCCAAGTACTCCGGGTTCCTCCCACATTGCAAAGGCATGTTAGGTTAACTGGTGATTCAAAATTAGCCGTAGGTGTGAATGTAAGCATGCATGGTTATCTCTCCGTCTGAGCCAATAATAGACTGGCGAACCTGCCCGGCTGTAGCTCACGTTTCGCCCTATGACAGCTGGGATACATTAACCAGTTAAGAAAATGGATAGATAGTCCCAGTTAACAAGAATAGTTGAGTTGACTCATGGCAGTTTATATAGACAGGTAAACCCCAATTAACAGGCAGTCCCCTATGAGCAAGCACTTGGCAATGGTGGGGAGGAAGAACTCCCTTTTAACAGGAAATATCAATTTTTAAAAAGTCAGTTTTTGTACCATTGCATTAAAAATGTTCACTAGAGATTTAATACTGATCTCCCTAAAGTACAAACCGCAAGGATACAAATCAGTACGCCAACAGCACAAGCTGTTGTAGCCCCAAAGGTACAATAAGGTACTTCATTTTCTGAAAGTGTAATTTGTTCTCAGTATCAAATATTTTCTTTAATCTGGACCTGACTTTTCACCTGTTTTTTTTCACTAGTCTTTGAGCTGACTATCTCAGGTCTAACGGAAGGGAGCTGTGATGGGTTTGCTTTTGGAGGCTATGCAGAGAAGAATTAAGTAATGTTTCCAAAAAGGAAGAGAATAATGTGATCAGCAGCAATGTCCAGGTTCACTGGGACATTCAAACAATGTTTACTTAGTACTGCTTTTGATACGGGACTGGATGAATGCATTTAGGCTCTAACCTCAGTGATGATGATGATGATGATGGTGATATTCCTTCACTCTTCATCCAGCCAAATCAGGCACCCACAGCAGACGCAGTGGTTCATTCGTTTGTGTGTGGAGAGGTGGCATACTGCGCACCAGGGCTGCCCAGAACTCTTGTTTACTATCTGGTTGACCATTCATTTTAATAAAGGTCTTGTGTGGCCTGACATTAACATGCAAACAGCTTTTAGCCTCAAGCTCACTGATGGATGTGGTGTCTGTGGACTTTAGTATACAAACAGTTACTGAACCTCATAAACAGTTTATTTACTAGATCTGTTGATATAGCCACAACATGTATCTTTAATTTTGACTTTTGGTGTTTTTTAGATGTTGTGTGAAGGGGCAGCAGTCTGAGCAGAGATATTCACACCTCCCTCTCTGCAGCGGCCTCTCCCAGCTCTTCTGGGGTACACTGAGGCGTTAGTGTCTCCTGGGTCTGCCCAGCGGAGTGTGTCCTAGTTAAACATACCCAAAACACTTCAACTAGGAGGGGTCCAGGAGCCAACCTGGTGTGGTGCCCAAACCACCTCAAGTGGCTCCAGCTGAAGCCCCTATAATGAGACCAACTTGTTGTTGGAGTGAGGGACCACCTTACTGGGGCCCCACCATGGAGCCAGGCCAGAGGGACCGGGTCGTTGGTGAGCACCAGGTGACCAGACCTTAACTTGTGGGGCAAGGCCTGGGCCCAGCCCGAATGAGCCACATGGGCCTGTCCTCCCGTGGCCCAACAAGCTGTGGGGGGGCAAAGGTCCTGGGACTGGTGCTAGGGGCATTGAAAAGGTCCAAATAATATTTCTTAATTGATATAAGACTTGTGCCTAATTTATGACTACTGTGAGACTCATTCACCATTCACAGATTAACTCAACCAGACTGTCATCTAATCTTCATTTTCACAAATATCACATAAGAACTGGCCAAATTTCAGGAAGTCACTTATATTTATTCATATCCTGTATTAAAGTGAAGGAGGTAAAAATTTTACTTTTTCTGTCACTAAAGTTTTTTGTCTGCTTCATATGCTTTTACAAAATAAGATCTTTTTTTTTATTATACAATATCTTAAAAATTAAAAATCCAATATATTCTTTGGTATATCATTTTAAACTAAAGTAAACTAAATAAGAGTATCAGACGTACCATCTGAAGTAGCATTATTCATCAGTATTCATCACTGTTATTATTAGGTCAACATGTTTCTTGTGTGTTTTTGCGACAATTCAGGAGTGAAGTAAGTTTTCTTTTTAATGAAAAAAAGAAAAAAACAACACTAATAAAGGACTTAAGAATTAAGAGAACAAAGCATTAGGACATCTAAACCGCTAATTTGGGAATCTGCTGTGGGTAAGCTTTTTATAAGGGATTTCTGTCCAAGTTGCTTGCACCCAGTATTATGGAGTCACAGTGAGGCAAAGGGATCAGAGCAGGTTTAACCTCGAGAAACAGGCCCAGCTATAAATTCACTGGGTCAGTACAGACACCATCCATCTTCTAATTACAGCAACAATCTGGTGTCCGGATCACCTGCATTTCCTGTCTTCTTCCCCACCAAATGACGACCGAATGTACCGAGGCTGTAATCCCTCTAAGTTGGAAGCATTACGTCTTTTGTGGCTCGTGGAAATCTTGTTTAGGTCTTGATTACTGTGAGATAATGGATAGTAGGATTCTTCTGGATCAAGAATCCCTGAAATAACAGTTTGTGCTGGACTTCCTTAACAAGAACTGTGAAAATGTTCTGATTTTATACGTTTCAACTTAAACACTGAAAAAGACATTTTTGTGCCTCTGACTGGAGGTTGGGGATCATTAAAACAATCCCAGGTTTAAATTACTTTAGCTTATCTGGAGAATAAAGTTAATTTTGTGTCAGGTATCAGGTATAGTAGTAGTAAAATGAGCTCATTCTGCTCTGATCTGAGACAAAGGCAATAAAAACAGTAGAATTATAAAAAAAGAAAGAAAGGAAGAAAGAAAATTAAAGTAAATTAAATGTAAAATGATTAGCAGTGTGTTGCCATACAGTGAGGCCAGTGAATGTAAAATAAATTGTTGGAGTCATTTTTTCCCCCAAAGCCTTTCTTTAAACTCTAAAGGTGTGTTTGCTCTCACAAAATGAAGATACATGCAGTACTTCTGCCTCAGTGGGATGCTGTTCACATGTGGTCACAGCTGCCATGTTGGTCCAGAGAAGCCACTTCTCCAAAGAAGTCTATCCACAAATGAAATAATCACACTTTGCTGATTCTTTTTCCTCTGAAAATGTTCAGTACTTTAAATGTATTTATGAATATTCTTATTTTTATTGCATTGTAAACTGGTTTTGCATTATCCAACAATTATATGATTATGTGCAGGGGCACATTGGTGATGCAGCCTCACAGTAATAAGGTTCTGGGTTTAGCATCTTTCTGTGTGGCGTTTTCATGTTCTACCTGTGCCTCCGGGTACACTGGTTTCATCCCACAGTCCAAACACATTCACGTTAGCTTAACTGGCTATTCTAAATTGGTCTCTCTGTAACAGACTGGTGACCTATCTGTCCAGGGCGTGCTCCGCCTTTTGCCCTATGACAGCTGTGATAGCCTCCAGTGCCCCTGACACGCTGAGCTGAATAGACAGTTAAGAGGATGGATGGATGGATAATTTTGAAAATAAATGAAGAAAAGACACCACAAAGACTAAAACTTTTCTATTTCTATTAGCCTTCAAATTTCAGTTTTTAATTACAGAATTTCTATCCACACATAAAAATATACCTAGAGCTTGAACACAGGAATTCTTTACACAAATTTTAAATTTATTTTTTCTAACCTGATTGTTAGGTTAATGTATAGTTAATGTTTCCTGTGCCTTTAGAAGATCCAAAAGCATCTCAGATGTCTGATATTTTCTACTAAATTTACTAACACAAATTGCAGAGTCTGGTTTCACACATGCACTGTAGCCCCGAACTTCTCCAGACATTTCCACGCATGTGCATGTGAGAACTGATATGATGTATGGTGTATTGGGAAAAAAATAAATCCCCAAACACAGCATTTACCCTAATAATTCACCAATAATTTGGTAATTAATAAAGGCCAAAATCTGATGCATTGTTGGAAAAATTGTTCATTTCCAGTTTCCTTATTTCCACAAGTAATGAGTCCTCTTTTCATTACAGCATCCTATTCCTGTTTTCATTGGTACCAGGTGACATCATGTCCTATATGTGGTTACGGGACAATAATGACGAATCCTTGATAAAAACAAAAAAGAAAGAAATGAAAACGGAAAAGAAAAAAAAAATGTATTAATATTGTAACCTTAGTTATTACTGCATTTGTATTTATTTTTGGTCTCATTTAATTTGTGTAAATTAAAATATTGCACAATAATTTTGCATATTAGGTTTCACAATATTATTTTAGGACTTTGCATAATCAAGCTTATTATATAACTAATTGATTGAAATGTGATTTTAGTTCCTACCTGCTAGTGTTTAGGGTGGGACTGTTTAGATTATCACACGCTCTGAGTAATGTGCATTGGGAAGATGAAGGAGTAAAAAGTTGAGTGCGCACTGTCTCTCCATGTTGGTGTTTATTTTAGAAGTTGCCATACCCCGACAGCTCAGAGAGACCGGAGAACGCCACCATAACAAGAAATGAGGGTTACAACATTTTTGGTAAACAGATGAGACTTTTGCTAACAATAAAATAAAAAAGGAAAATCATTTTAACTATAAAACTGTGATCTGTCTGAGGCGTAAAGAAGATCCAAACTCTGTGCTGGGTACAATTAAGAGTTATGATTAATCAATGAAGGCACCTGTACCTGTGTCTAAATGCTTGCAAATCTACAGTTTTGGAGTCTCTGATATGGATCCTGTAGGTAACCTTATAAAGCTGCAAGTATTTAATAAACTAGTAAAACCTCTTACAAAGATAAACAACAAACACAGCTTCAGTTCCTGTTAATATTTAGTCAAAACTGATATTTCTGTCTGCAGCTCACTGTGATGTTTATGGGCCAGTGTTGGTGCTAAAAAAACCCCTGAAGGTTAAAGCTTATGTCACACACCAGAAATGTGAGGGTCAGCAACCTTGACTTTATCAAGAGGCAACATCTGGAGCTCTGGTAGGACTGGAGGAGTTCTAAAAACCACCTGGAGTGGTCACTTGAGGCTTGCTCCAAAAGTCAGACTTTAAACTAGACTCCAGTGATAAAAATCTTAGCTTAAATGTAAAATAAAATTTTAAATGTAAAATTATTTAAACATAAAAAGCTAATCTTTTAGATACAGTCTATGCACCAAACACAGAGTATAGCTGAGGCTGATGGGAATGACCTCATATATATCATATAATAATAATAATACAATAATACAATGTATTATTATATCTTTCTGAAAATGTTACTCAACAGCCAAGTTCTGTGTACTGCACTTATCTATTACGTGAAACTAAGATTATGGAGTAAATATGAATGGGAACAGATGTGGAACATCTCACACCTGCTTCCTCAAAATAACCTTACATGCAAATAGGAAGGCGGTGCTGATCACTGACAAGTCTATAAACATGCCATCAAAACTCTGAACTTTACTGCTACCCAGTAAAACAGGTAAGTGCGCAACACCTGTGATTAACTCCTGCTCTTGATGCTTTATTTTTAAAGGCTGAATAACTGAAAAGTCTTTACTTTTTGTTGTTGTTTACAAGTTGTGGAGAAAAATGAATGCCATCCAGGTGATTTCCCTCACTCTGCTGTCCGTTCTGGCAGCCAGCGCTCAGGTTATCAAGCCAGGAAGATGCCCCCAGCCTGCTGTTCAGGAGAAATTTGATGCTGCCAGGGTGAATGCCAAAATTTTCACTCTGTGCTATGAGGCTATATTTTCATTTATGATAATTAAGACAAGCTGCAACTTCCACATAGCACGTTTGTCTCACAAACAAACTAAATTTTATCTCATGTGCTTTCTCTGCAGTATCTTGGTACATGGTATGAAATCCAGAGACTGCCACACACCTACCAGAAGGGCCAGTGCAGCACTGCCACCTACAGCCTGGACAGCCCGGGAGTTGTTGGTGTCCTCAACAGAGAGCTGCTGTGAGTAATTCAGCCCCAGAGAGTGCACGGACAGAGAGCTGAATATCCTTTATCTGAATCATGTTTGTACAAGTGAGAATCTTTGTCCCCAGCCATTTTCCTGGAATATCAGTAGCCCAACTATGACTTAGATATGGATGGATCCACGGCGCTGTCTGTGGTGCTGAAAAAGCAGACAGATTTGTAATTGCTATCTTTTCCTCTCAGTCCTGCTCTTCAGTCAGTTTCTTCTTGGATTTATAATATTATATATAATAACTGGTTAATTCTATACACCTCAAACTACCTTTAAAAAATATTTTAGGGGACACGTAGTATATTTTTTACCATAGTCCGCATTCAGTAAATGCATAGGTCTATACAAAAGATGGGTTCATCCTAAAATGGCATTTTATTTAAAAGAAAATAGGCTAGTCTGACAGTAAATGGATGATTGTGTTCATTGGTGGCATTCTCTCATGAAGCTATCCCCCCTCTAAAGAAATAGCAAATCACCGACTGACTACAACTCATCTGATCAGCAACATTTCTTTCAAGACAAATTTGAATATTACAATTTGCAAACAAACAAATAAATAATAAAAACATAAAAAGTGCTTTGAGAGTAAGTAAGAGTAAGCAACTCGCTTTGACTCTTTACAATCTTAACTTAAAAGGAATGAGTTTCTGCTGCTTATGTTAATGTAACTCAAGAGTAGTTTTTTTTTCATTACTTTTAACGGATTGTCTGTTGTCTTAGTGATGATGGTACCATTGACACTATTAGTGGCACTGCCAAGGCCGCAAGCTCATCTGAGCCTGCCAAGCTGCTGGTCTCCTTCTTTGAGAGTATGGACTCCCATTTTATTTTTACACACATATTACAGTTTCAACAATTTAAATTGTGGCTGAGTGTGAACTTTCTTCATCCCTCCAGACTCTCCCCCAGCCCCTTACTGGGTTCTGTCCACTGACTACGACAACTATGCCCTGGTCTACAGCTGCAGTGACCTCGGTGTGCATCATGGGGAGTTCACCTGGATTCTGAGCAGGCAGCCCACTCTTCCCGAGGAGATTCTGGAGGAGCTGCACAGCACCCTGTTCTCTTTCGGAGCCAGTGTGGACAAGCTGCTCGGCACCAACCAGGACGCAGATTACTGCAGAGCCATGCACGAGTAAACACGCACTGGACATCCCCATGCAATAAGGTTGAGTGCCTAATGGTCAGGCTGCTTTAATACTGGTCAATATTTATGATGTTGCACCAATAAAAGTGGAGTGTGCTAACTGCGTTCGTTACCTTTTTGTAAATAGTGTGTAACTACATAGTAGTTATTGTCCATCCCATTTATATAACTCACGGCAGGGTACCAACACCTCGCTTAAACAAACAGCAGCCTCCAACACTAACACACAACCGAATCAACACACAACCTTAAGGATTGTTGCATTCGAGTGAATTAATTTCAGCTGGGTATACCTAATGAACTACCAACTGAGTGTAAATTAAATTACTGCATGTACTGTACATAACAGTCATGATCTGGCATTTTTATTTCATCTCATTTAATCAATAAAGATATTCATACAATATTACCTCCTAGTTTTATAGTTGCTTGTTAGTGCAGGTTTGAATGAACTGTTGTATGTTTGTGTTTGTGTATATTGGGGTGGAGCGAGATTGCAACACACAGTGAAACACACCAAGACTAAATAAAAAATGCTAAAAGGATTTTAAGTGGTGGTCAAAGTGGCATGCTTTTATATATTAGTGAGGTATTTAAAATTAGGTTTGCAAAGTCAGTAACATCATTTAAATGACTTCGCGTTGCCCTCTATTTTTTTAGTTTCCTTGCATGACCTTGGTTGATGTAATTGTTTGTACTTTTTATGTCTAAACTGCTTCACTGAAACTGCTAGTTTATTAGATTTCACCTGCAGCGTTTTTCCCTTCGCTTTCTTGTCATTTTAATGATGCTGCTTAATGGCGGTGAATTTGGGTTTAAAAAGTCTGCTTTACTTTGTGAAGCACTTTGTTTGAAGTGGCTATAAAAATAAAGTGCATCATTAAATTGGATTATGAAAAAAAAAGCTTCATGTGACTGACAGGTAACTTTGCAACTTTGAAATGAACCAGTGAAGAAGACTAAAAACATGCTTTTAAAAGGCATCTAGCCCCATTAGCAGTAAGTAAATTTGAATGGAGTTGAAGGTGAAATAGAAATTGAGGCTTTATTTCATTATTGGAATTCAAAGTCTAGTTTGCAAGAGTACAATTTAAAAAGTGCAGTTTGTATTTGTAGGACTGAATAAAATCCCAAAATAGACACCATAACATGCAAATTTACTGTTGCATATAATCATGAAATGCGTGGAGCAGTGTGTCCTCTGTCTCAGAGTCCTGAAGCCTGAAAGAGGAGCGTCCATTTACTGGTTCACGGGGCTGCAGTAAGTCTCATCCTGGTTGGTGGGGACCATATTGTCCACGTTGACTCCGACAGAGGACAGGATGCTGTGCAGCTCCTCAAGGGTCTCCTTAGGGAGGGTGGGCTCCCTGCTCAGGATCCAGGACAGCTCCATGCGGAACAGGCCGTAGTCGGTGCAGCCGTAGACCAGAGAGTGACCCTTGTAGTCAGTGGACAGAACCCAGTATGGACCAGGAGGAGAGTCTGCGAGAGAGCGGGGTGGCAAATGACAAGCAGCTGGGATATTTAGCTCACTTGTATCTGTAATGACTGAACTGTGATGATTTTGGTTTCCTTACTGTTAAAGGAGACCTCCAGCTTGGAAGGCTCAGCAGGGTCCTTGACTTTGGCAGAGCCGAAGATGGCATTAACGGTTCCATCGTCGCTAATGAAATAATGCACGAAAAAGAAATTAATTCTAGTCATGCATTTCCTTTCATGTATAGTTTCACTTTTTAAACTGTGTAACCTCTGGTTTTAACAAAATGCTCTCTTTTTATAATTCTGAAACAGTATAAAAGTTCAGGCTGTAACCCTATGTGTTCACGAGGCAGAAGTTTTGTCCAGGGGCATTTAAAACTCCTCAAGCATGTACAAAAATGTGTACAATGTAGATTTAAAAAGCAACAACTCTCCATGAGTAAGGCTCAAATCTAAAAGTAGATATTTTAGCTGCTCACAGAAGCTCAGTGTTAAGGACCTCAATGACTCCAGGACTCTTCAGGCTGTAGTTGGCGGTGGCACATTGGCCTTTCTGGAAGCTTGTGGGCAACTTCTTGATCTCATACCATTTACCAAGGTACTGCAGAGGAAGCACAAGATTTCACACACTAAGGGTAAAATAGAGCCACTAATTTAACATTTAGTGCTTGCAGGAAAAATAGGCCCTTATGGAAGGTATTACTGAAACAATATATGTCCCACAACATAAATAGTAGCAAAGGAAAAAAGAAAGACGTTTACTATTCACCCTGTTAGCGTCAAAGTTGGCCTGAACAGCAGGTTGGGGACATTTGCCCAACCTCAAGACCTGAGCGCTGGCTGCAACAACAGACAGCAGAGTCAATACAATCCCCTGCGTGACCTTCATCTTTTCACCTCAGCCTGCAGAGAATAAAAAAACAAACAGCAGGAATTCACTGAACAAAACATGATTTGGGTGTCAATTAGAGAAGGAAAGAGCAAGAGATGTGAAAAGAAATAAACATAGAGAAGAAAATATCAGAAAGAATCATGGCCAGCACCTGTTCACCTTCATGTGATCGGCTGCTTGAAAGAACTCAGCTTCTGAGGTTCTTTTAAAGATCCAAACACCTGCATCGCTTCATTATCGATCACGAGTCCCTCCTCTGTGAGATGATATGGAGTGAGTGTGAGAGCTGGCACCTGTTCAAATAAATACTCTGTTCAAACAGGCCTCTCAGCAACAGCAGGTTTGTCATGTAATCACATCTTTGTGTTTGTTGAGTCTCATTCATTTGCCAATCCCTTCTTCACACTGTTAATTTTTCCGAAAGACAGCCTGAACAAAGAGCAGCAAGATGAGTATTAAAATTACAAATAGCAATAGTGAAATTAAATTAAAAAAATTATAATTTAGTACTTGCTTATTTGCATCCATTAAACATTTAAAAAAACTCAGTCCCCAAAATGTGATCACATAAGTAATTTCCTGCACACATTTTGCAAAAACAGAAACTTTTCTGCAGAGATGTTAGAGGACGACACAGGACTTTCAGCCACAAGGTCCTGTGGTCAGTTTTGACTGATCTTTAGACTGAGCCATAATTTTATATTAACGCTGCGGGTGAAATCTAATAATTTTATTTTATTTTAGTTTATTTTATGTTTTAGCTTTATTTTTAAGTTAATTTTCCGTTTCTTTACATTTTGCTGCCTTACCGGTTTGTCACCTGACCTGAAATGCACTGACCTGTGTGAAAGGTGATATACGGATAAAGTTTGATTTTTAGTTGTTTTTCTTTTCAGTTTAGTTAAATCTAGGCAAATTCTTCTCTTCTATTTCATTTCATTTCATTTCATATTTCTTTTTATTCCATTCTTTTGGTAATGGAAAAGGTCATTATTTAGGTGAAATTAGACCAGTATTTACCATGTGACTTTCTGACAGAAAGACAAACTTATCCAGTGTTTGGAAACGGAGGGGAAACAGCTAACCTGGTTCTGTTAAAAGACATACTCACTAACTGCAGCCCTGCACAATTGTAAATGTTTCTCATGAAAGAGGAGCAAAAACACAGAACAAAGGGGGCATAGTTACAGTTAAACATACAAATTTTTTTTTTATTCCAGGCAGGGGTCATACACAGCAAACCAGGTGGGTGGCAGGCAAAAGGCAAAGTCCAGCAATGGTTCAAAAGATCATACATGAGGAGACCTAGTCTAGGAACCCAGGCAAACTAAAAATACACAAAGAATACCAACTAGGAAAGAACTTGCAATGGACATTAATGAGGAAACTTGCATGAAAACATGGCAGTAATTCTGCTGTGCTTAGCTTGGGGCCATACCCAGATGAGCTTTAAAAGTAATCATTAAAATTTTAAAATCAATTCTAAAACATACTGGAAGCCAGTGAAGAGAAGCCAGGAGAGGGGTGATATGATGCTGTCTGGTAAAACCAGTAAGAAGCTGAGCTGCTGCGTTCTGAACCAGTTAGAGGTGAGAGAGTAACTTTTCTTCAGTGCCAGAAAGGAGGGAGCTGCAAAAGTCCAGTCTAGAGAAAATAAACGCGTGTATAAGTTTCTCCAGGTCTGAGTGTGGAAGGATAGGTTTTATTCCAGAGATGGTTCTAAAGCAAGACTAGACAACTTTTTTATTATTTATTATTATTATTTTTTTTTTTACATAATCTCAAATTGTTATTCATTTACATATATTAAACAAGCCGGTTATACAGATTCATTTACAGACTTAAAGCTGACCTAAAATTACCAGCTTTTAGTGGTAGAGTAGCTTTCTCCAGACAAACATTTGTTTCATCTTCTGAGCTAAGTCTGACCAAGAAAGAAGATAAGCTTATGTGTTATAAAACACATATCAGCATACTGAAAAGATAAAATGATCCACTATGACACTAAAGAGGCTATTTTCAGAGAACCTGAGATGATGCATGCGATGAAGAGCTTTAAGAGTGTACTAGTCCTTATTTACTGTACTACATCAAACAAATTTCGCAGCCAGCATCAGTATTTCCACCCTCAGACAAAAGTGCAGCATCAGGTCAGTGTTTACTGTATCTTCCTTCTTTTATAGACCTCAGGTTCTGCTCTCACAAAGCACACACAGGTGTTTTTACACACCTGTGTGTGCTTTGTGAGAGCAGAACCTGAGGTCTCACAACTTATCTAAGGTAAGTTCATACCTTACCTTAGATAACCAGTGGTTATCTAAGGTAAGGTATGAACTGGGCTCAGGTGTTCCTGGTTTTCTGGATGCTTTGCTCCCACTGCACCGGACTCACTTTTCATCTCTTTAACAAAGGGCTTTGAGAGCCTTAAAAACCACTCACACAGGAAGTGGGCTGAAGCTGACGCAGTTTTTGTGGGTTTGTTATGAAAGGGATTTACATAAAAGAATCAGACGGGGAGCAGCAGGGCTCGAAAAACTAATTAAAAACGTTTAAAATTTAGAGATCATTACATGGAGCAGAAGAATAATTGAAAACAGCAGTGTATCGTGATAAACAACTGCGCTCATTTCTGAATATTAAACGATTAATTATTACTTTTATCTACAGTCTGCATTGCGATTGGTTTGGTAGAAAACATAACTGTTGTCTCAAGATAATCCAAGTCTTATTTCAGACATAAAAATTGCATCACATCTCCTGAGGGAGAAAGACTTTTGCAAATCACTGTCCAAAGCGTTTTGTGACAGAGCTGCCCTTTGAGCTGTTAGTTTAAATTGAAAGATCAAACTGTGGGGCATTTATTCTTTATAACTCAACCAGTGTCATTCCACTTGTTACAAGAGTCCAAAAGCAAGGAGCTTGGTGAGGTTCAGCCCAGTGGTTATCTAAGGTAAGTGCTAATGCCAGCATGCTTGCAGATATGTTTACTCATTCTGGAGGAAGTTTCATTCTCATTCTGAAAATTAAGTGTTCACCGGTGTTATTACCATCGACTATAATGACACGTCAACCTGGGAGGGAGGTGAATATTGGACTAAATTTTATCGAAAAGTTGAGAAATCTTACTCCAAATTCACAAATGTGGTGCTTTAAAAAGTCAGAGGATCACCAAATTTAGTAGGATTTATCATCTGGGGAACATGAATGTCTGTAAAAATGTTTTCCAGGAACTGGACATTTTAGCCGGGACCAAACTAGCAGATTAATCACAGCTTACATGATAAAACATGGTGCTATTTTTAATAAAGTAGAAAATACAATGTAACTGATAGCAGATATTTCATTTAGCTCAGCAAAGAATCACCACATCCTGTATCAGTTTAACCAAACACTCCCCACTCTCAAGTGATAGTGTTGTGATAACAATAAGCAGTTAATGGACAATGAATAATGCATTTGTTTAATAAATGCATAAAGGTGGAATAAAACATAACAACTAGATAAATCCTGATCTTTCTCTGAATATTATTTCTGTTATAGACCTATAAGAAGTAAGGATGTTTATTTTTCTTATGCTTTGCTCTTTTTGCTTACATCACACACTGTGTTTCTTATCACTTGTCTTTGTGTTTGTGTTTAATTTAATTTAAGTGTGAATGTTCCAATTAGTCATTTTTCATGAAAGGAATCTGCTTGAGTCTTTTTAAGGTCAATTAAATGACTGAATGATGAGCGTCTTTTAAATTTTATTAACACGAAGAAATGTGCAGATTACTTAATCATTTTAGCTGATGGCAACCACTTTTCTTTTTTAGTTGTTGTTCAAGAAGATTTGAGATCATTTTCTTTGACTATATTCTAATTATTTAACTAATTAACAATATAGATTTTCTTTTTCTTACAGAGGCTGGACACAGTAATGATAATGCTTAGACAATATACTACAATAGAATACATACCAAACAGCAAATACGTATTTGGTGTGTTTGACAGTTTTTGTTGTAGCTTATTATGCTGTTGTTGGGGGTCTTGTACTGAACCGCCATCAAAACTTTGATTAATCCACAACCCACTCATATACAATCATATTTGATTAGACATACACAGAATTAAATTCTAATACATTGAGTTTTTGAGTCTCTTTGTCATCATTTTGCGTCTCTTTGTAGTTGTTTTGTATCATTTAACTGAGATCTGTGATTTTCAGACTAGAAAAATAAAGTTGAGTCGTACAAAGCCTCTAAATGCAGGGCCCCCGAGGCATGAGCTAGATCCCACACCAAACTCACTGCTGGAGGCTGGCAGTGTTTTAGTTTGCCCTGAATATGAATGTCACATCATATAATTATTCTCTATTGCACAAACTCAGTCATTTAAAGTAAAAAAAAAAAAAAGAAGATTTTTTTCTATGTTTTCTCACTATATTGTCAGCTCTGCTCTAATATTTTTGTACGTTGTGTAAAAGCTCAATGAATACCCCCTGTCTATGCAAAAACAACTAAAAAAGTTATTTCAGTGGGCTTCCAGCCTTTAAAGCAAAACCTTTTTGAATACAGTCATGGTTTAAATTCTGAGGACTGCAGATTCATTTTATGTGAAAGGTTGCACATGACCTTGTGAGCTCTGAAGTTCCTCAGCAGAAGGAAATTTTCTCAAGTTCTGTGTTTACATGTACAGACTTAGGGTTAAGTTAAATGCACAGCACATGTTAAGGCATGTTCTCTTCCACATGTTTAACCTACAGCATGTGTGTGAGTGTGCACAGCTGCAGGAGCCCCACCGTCACATGAAAGTCTTAACAGTCGCTGTCACACAATGCTGACGGATCATATTAATGCAGCTTCTGGTAAAGCTGTATTGTCACAAGCACCATGTGACAGAAAATATTGTATTGATCATAAGTTGAATAAGGTGAACATATGTACTTGTCAGAAGCTTTGAAGGCTATGTTTATGTATTTTTAGAGGCTTATTTCTCTGCCACAATGAACAAACCTACAGGCGTTACTCATGACATCACAAGGATTTAAAAAAAAGCAAAAAAAAAAAAAAAAAAATTAATATTATTTTTTTTTTAAAAAAAGAAAAAAAATCAAAAAAA
>VUQI01008998.1:19527-37515 GCA_015106735.1 Paratilapia polleni | reverse complement strand
ATTCAAATCAATTTTATTTATATAGCGCCAAATCACAACAACAGTCGCCTCAAGGCGCTTTATATTTTAGGGTAAAGACCCTACAATATTAGACAGAAAACTCCAACAGTCAGACCCCCTATGAGCAAGCACTTGGCAACAGTGGGAAGGAAAAACTCCCTTTTAACAGGAAGAAACCTCCAGCAGAACCAGGCTCAGGGAGGGCTGCGACTGGTTGGGAGTGAGGGGAAAGAAAGGGGAAATTCTAAAATCAAGCATAACAAAAACAGACATAGGAGCAAAATAAAACATATTAAAACAAAAAAGATATAAAAGGTACAAAATTCAGCATATGAATAGCAACTGCACATAACATATAGCTAAGGTAGTAATTGTTTAACAGAATTGTAAGAAAGGCCTCTAAAACAATGTTCATAGACAAAGAATATTCATTGCTGATGGAAAATGTAAAGGCTCTCTGTATTACTCTGCACTTTTTAGGAATGACCTAAATACCAAGTCATGTTATTCTTATCTCTGGACAGCTTTAGTGCGCTAAAGCTAATAAATTATGTTCAAAGGTGGGTTTTTTTTCCCTCCTCCCTCCAGCAATCAAATGCTGGAGGAAACATTTAGTTGCCTTGAGTTTTCCAGGAATTAATGTTACTCATGTGATGTATGAGCACTGGAAGTACAATACTGCCGGGAAAAAAAAGAAAGAAAAAATCTCTTATATAGTCAGGTTTGGTGGGAAAACAGTAAAATGGAGTCTGGTGTTGGATTTTAAGGAGATTACCTCAACTCTACTCTGATGGTGGCAAGTCAGGTTTAATTGTAAAGCTTGTAAACATTTAGTGCAGGAAAACAAGCTGCTTACAGAGGAGATGGACTGGGCAACTAAAGGTGCAGGTGTACGTGGGAGAATTACAACAACCGAACTTGAAGTTGTTGGGGTGACACACTCACTAGGCTCTTACTCCATGTCCTGCTCCACCTCTGATTGCTACACCGGCCTAGATTGGCACTTAGAGATTGACTTGTGTGTGTTCCCATGCACGTATGTAACACGATAGGAGACGCAGGTGGCCATGCTGCTGCTCTCAGCCAGCTTCAATATGACCACAGGCCAAGCACAGTGCTGTGAAACTGGGCCACACGCACACACACACACTGTACTGTAGTTATTGACTCACTAATGCCAGAAGCCCCAGTCTGCAAACAGAAGCTGTACACATGATGAAATGTACACAGAGCACTCATGTGACCTGGAAACAGTGGACGCTGATAAGAAATACAAGGAGAGGAAAATTCAAAGCATAGATAGTTATTTATTTTTTATTTTTTTTTAAAGATTTCTTGACAAAGGCAATATTTTTAATGGCTGACTCAGGGAGACAAACTGCATCTGAGTATTATTAAGGGCTAACAGTCAAACACAGGTACATGCTGACATTCCCTTTTCCACACACACATGCACACACAAAGAGCAGTGTTAGATCCCCAACAGTGAGGCAGCATGTTAAAGTGTTTAAATTCCTCACTCCTGCCCCTGGGTGTACACAGAGGAATCCATGGCCCATCCAATAAAACAGAGTGTGTTTGTACCTCTCCTGACCACTGAGGGCTGCTTTTCACATTACCAAATACTGTACATTCCTCCAGATGGTAAACACATCCCCTGTCCCACACAAACACACAAACACGCGGTGAAATATTGCTGTGTTTGTGTGTGCTGACACACAACACATAAATCTGGTGAGTCACTGATAGATGAGGCAGTGACTGTGCAAATGAGTGAGTGTGAGCATGCTTGTGTGTCATTTACCTACCTGAGAAGCCAGGTAGGTAACAGCTGGAATTAGGCAGCAACATCTGTCAGTGGCGTCGAACTACACACCTACTGTCTGTGTGTGTGTGTGTGTGTGTGTGTGGAGAGTTTGCATCACTGCGCGCACCCTTCAGCATGACCCGTTAACCTCTGATGCCCTCCCAACCCCCTCACCCCACCTGACCCTCAAAAGTGCACGACCCCTGCAAGTCATATCTGCCCTCAACTCCTGATTCTGTTATCAGCTGGAGTGTGTTTGGTTTCTGCTGGGAATGAGAGCATGCTCCGGGCAGCTGCAGGTTTCCAATCAGGAGGAAATAGCTGTAAAAAAAAAAATTTACCACAAAGATTGGGATAGCGTACTCTGTTAGCAGCCTGGGAGATCAAACACTTTCCTGTCTCCAATAAGGCACAGAGTATCCTTGACAGCAGTTTGCACTAACACTTGAATGTTATGAAACCAAAGATATTGCTTTTGTCTGCTTAGTCAAAGGAAATTGGAGTTGCCCTTTCAGACGTTCTGTGTCCTATTTATATGTATTTTCTTTTTGGGGGCCATTTATGCCTTTTTTGGTAGGGATAGTGGAGAGGAACAGGAAATGTGAAAAAGGAGTATGTGGAATAACATGCAGCAACGGGTATAGTCAGCTGGGAATCAAACCAGGACGTCTGCTCGGGGCATTTTTTTTGTTTTTTGTATTGCTGCCTTATTATTGTGTGTGTGTGTGTGTGACGTTTCCACATTTGGTCGAGAGGACGGAGTGCTAAATTATCAGCTAATGCTGGCTAGAACATATCTGCTAATTAGGGCTGAATAACAGATGAATAAAATGGTAGAATTTCACTCACTAAAACTGAAGCACAAATTTCGTGGATGGTCTGTACCACATCATCACAGCAAGCCATAATATTTTTTTTAGATATTTCCATTCAAATGGTCCAAAAGGCGCAAACAGTACAAACGCAGCCGAGTTGAGTCCAGTTCAGTGACTCCAGTTACCAGATGTGAGGCCCAACAGACAGCTAATCGCCACAGTCAAAATGGTTAAAGTTATAAAATAAAATGTACCCACCCACTGTTATGAAGAGGGAAATTAGCTATAAAGGCTTAAACTATTTTTGTACCAGGCTGTAAATATGGTTTTTAAGGCTTTTTAGTTGCACAGTCTAACATTTAAAGCCGTAGAGATAGACTTAACTTCATATTTCAGGCCTTGAGGTTACTGCTTTGGTTGGACCCATAAAGACCTCTAAAGACCTTTAAAAGTGAAGCAGCTGAGATAACCGTAGCTTTGCTCATAGTTTTATGTAACAACACCTGACAAAAGTAGGAAAATGCATTTTTACATGTCTCCAAATGTGTAACTTAAAGGGGAACTCTTAAACAGAAAGACTGTTTTTACTGCATACGGGAAAAAAAGTTGTACAGATTAGCCACAAATATCCAGCAACACTTAAGTGGGTGGATATTGATGGTTAAGTTGCATTGTGGGTAATGTAGGCAACGAGGTTTTGCTGGGGAAGAATTAAAAAGGTCTCCGTCTTGACTCTGACAGTGTTACAGGAAATAAGTGCCAAAGTGATGGAGGACTCCAATATCCTTTTGAAATCTTTTCATGGATTTCATGGAAGTAATGAAGTAATGAAAGCCTGTTTCTCTTTTCAGATATCATGACTAAATAGTTAAAAACAACTTTAGTTATTATTAATCAGGAGATTAACATTTAAACAACCCTGTAACTGTCATCAGCTCTTGATTTAAATATTGTTAAACCAAAATATGTGTTTCCAAACCAGGAAGCTGCCACACAGCGGTGCTGAAGAAATCAAAATACATAGTATGTAGGAAATCATGTCCTGTTTAGAGGCATATTGCAGGCTGGCAGGGGAAGTATGTATGTAAAGACTGCAGAAAGTAATGTAGACGGAGTGATCAGAGAAGAAATATGCACTAAGTCTGATGTTATTATCTATGTGGCTGTTAGTCCTCAGTTGACAAGTTCAGGTAATTCCAGATGAACTTAAAGTTCTTTTCCATAACCTGACCTTAAAGTGTCAGTTCACACAAACCACAAAAAAACCCCCACATGCTCTCACCAACTACTGCATGTTCTCAGACCTTACTAGACCTTTATTATGTAAAAGTGAAATTATTTTCGCTTTTACGTTTCAGCAGCTTGTAGAACCACCTTTAGCAGCAATAACTTGAAGTAATTGTTTTCTGTATGACTTTATTAGTCTCTCGCATTGCTGTGAAGGAATTTTGGCCCTCTTTTCTTCATAACATTGTTTCAGTTCATTGATATTTGTGGGCATCTGTTTATGTTCAGCTTTCTTAAGGTCCCGCCACAGGATTTCAGTCGGGTTGAGGTCTGGACTTTAACTGGGCCACTGCAGCACCTTTATTCTTTTCTTTTTCAATCATTCTGTTATAGATTTGCTGCTGTGCTTAGGATCATTGTTCTGTTTCGTGACCCTTTTTTGGGCCAAGCTTTAGCTGTCAGAAAGGTGGCCACACATTTGACTCTAGCATACTGTAGTATACAAAAGAGTTCATGGTTGACTCAGTGACCGCAAGGTGCCCAGATCCCGTGGCTGCAAAACAAGCCCAAATCATCACCCCTCCACCACCATGCTTGACAGTTGGTATGAGGTGCTGATATGTGGTATTTGGTTTTCACCATACGTGCTGTTAGTCCTCAGTTGACAAGTTCAGGTAGTGTTTTCATTCTTTCTTAAGGCTGCTGACCACACTGTCATGATGTGCTTGATTGCAGATGAACTTAAAGTTCTTTTCCATACCATGACCTTAAAGTGTCAGTTCACACAAACCACAAAAAAGAAAAAAAAAACCCCACACGATCTCACCTACTGCTGGGGCTCCATTGAAAATAATTTCACTATTATAATAAAGGTCTGAGTGATCAGTCACTAGTAGGTAAAGGGGGAATGTAACAGAATTTGTGATCTTTGAAGTCTTTTTTTGTCTTTTTTGTATGACAGTTGACAGTCATAGATACGTTTCAAATAAAAGGTGCTGCAGACAAAGTATGTCACTGTGAAAATTCACAGTTGTGAGTGACTTGATTATCCAATCAGGCTTCTGTTTTTTTCCGAGGTGTTATGGGAAATAAGTCCTGTCTCCATGTATCACATGCTGCGTCACACAGTTGAGCTCTCTTGCGGCCCGGTCACATCACAGTACATTCAACTGCTCTAGGAAAACCACACCCCATCCATTCAGTCTTTATCAGTACATCACTAGTCAGGGGAACACATGGCTTTCCTCACAGTGCAGGGTTCTCTCTCGATCATATTTCCCTGCCTGTTCCCTGTCCCTACACCCAGAACAAAAGGCTGTCCTACAAGAAAATGGCTCTTCAGTCCTTGGGGAGGACTGTCTTTGGTATTATAAATATCCTTTTTTGAAAGGTTAACAGGTTACAAAGCTCTTTTTGTTTTTCTTATTTGCCTTTTTTAGGAGATTAAGGGTTTTCATATCTCTATATAGAGCCAATCCAAAAAAAACCCCAAAAAACAAATAACCACAGAAGAGCTCTTCCTTTCTTAAACACTTGATTTTGACATACAGGAAGCCTGTTTTTACCTCTGGTTAGACTCTTAAGCCAGAGTCTCATACAGTTCAGGAGCCGTATGGGTTGAGGGTGGATAGTGCCATACTGTTTGCCATCCTGCTACCTATTATTTTTGAACACTATGTGCACATGGATGATTTTCAGGGCGCATGACTTTCGTTTTTGTTGGTTTTAGTTGTGTGGTTTTCCTCCGGCTGTGGAGGGCTTGCTGCAGCCTCCTTTGCCATCATACCAGCAGGAAAGAAAGAAACAGAAAGAAGAGAGAGAGAGAGAGAGAGCAATTTATGTTCATTTTGTGGAGAAACTGAGTTGATCAAAGTGAGTATCATGTAGGTTAAACTGCCCTCTGTTTAAGTATCTAGTTTTGCTGTCATGTAGACCATTTAGAGGATATCAGCCTGATATCAGACACTTCAACTGATTTCCATGGAGGAACTGACTTGATTTTCCCTAACCAATCACTAGAGACCAACTTTTTAAATTAACACTGAGGTTTAGCCATTCCAACATGCTGGGTTTAAAGATTGCAGCAGAGCATAAGGAAAAAACAGTTCAGTATGTCTCCATTTGTTGTACAGTAGCCATGCTGCAACGGTGCCCAAAACATTGAAGACAACACCATACAACTTATTATAAGAACTTATTATTGTTAAGTACCTATTAGGAAAGAAACCACATTTGTGACAAATGATGAGGTGTACTTTGATTTAAGTGAGTGTGAAATGCTAACATCAGAGATTTCAGCCTAGCTAGCTAGCATGTATTCTAAGCTATAGTTCCATGCTTCATCAGATATGTGGAGCACAGATTAGGCTAAAGCGGGCTAAATACAAGTGTTATGTACACATGGGATCCATTAACAACTCGCTTTTTTGCATTGTTTAGGCCTTAAATGTCTGTTTGTAGATGTCAAGAATAAACTAAAACACTTGAGATGTGTGTGAGAGAGGGTGAGCTCAGCAGATTGGAGCAGTTAGGGTCAATGAGGTGGTGCTGCCACTCCCAGCAGGTGGGAAAGAGGCATGGTGTGTTTGTGCACGCATGTTAGAGGTCTGGGCGGTCAGTGTGTGGTTGCCTGGATTCCTTCATGCTAGTATTTAGCTGTGCTGGGTCACTGCAGACCCCGTGTTTTTAGCCGTGACAGCTGCTAATGTCTTGTCCTGACGACCCCGACTGACTGGAAATGTAAGTGTTTCTGCAGATGCCTGTGGTGTGATGTGGTGTCCTTCATGCGTGCACTACACATGCGTGAACTTGAACTATGTCTGTGCAAGCTGACACAGCAAAGTAAGCTTAATTATCTTGGAGATATTTTTGTTTTTCCCCTAGGCCAGCTAAAGATATAAGACATAGGATCTAATGGAGCTAATGTCCACAGGGTAAACAGGCTGAACAGATGCATACATCTCACATCACATATCACATTTGCTCTATAACTACAGTACTGTGCAAAAGTCTTGAGCCACCCCTCATTTCTTTATATTTTGCTAGGAAAATGGGAAATAGGTGCAGCGATTTATTGGAACATGTGCAGCAGAGTTCGTACAGTTCTAACAAGGCTAACAGTACTTTGCTGTGTTCATAATTCCATCAATTTTGATAATATCTCCAACATCACTGACTGAAATGCAGCCCCAAACCATGGCAGAGCCTCCACTGTGTTTTACAGATGGCTGTAGATGCTCACTATTATACCTCTTTCCTGACCTCCTTTTTAAGTTTAGAGGACAGTTTGAACCAAACATTTCAAATTGAGATTCATCACGCCATAAGACCTGTTGCCGCTGATTTTCAGTTCTTGTGTACTTTGGCATACCTCAGCCTTTTCTTCCTGTTTCCCTTCCTTAAGAATGGCTTCTTGACAGCCACCCTTCCACTGAGACCATTTCTGATGAGGCTTCAGTGAACAGTAGATGGATCAACTGATCAAAGGTCCTGTGTCAGGTCTTGGCTGTATTTTTTCCTGTTACTTAAGGACATGTCGTGTCCAGCCGTGTTTCACACACCACATTTAAAAAATTGGAGCTGCACAAAAAGCCGAAACAACATCACAGAGCACCTCATGCTAACAGTCATGATGTCACTTATAACAGTGAGCGTAAGCCGCCTGCTATGGCGTGTCTGATTCAATTATCATTGTTGTAGCTAGTGAGCTAACTGCTAACATGCAGCCACCAAAAACATATTAGTGCTGGTCAATCACAATAGTTGTCTAAGTTGCCTTAATTTGATGGTACTGTTGCTTTCTTACTTCCCCGTTTCATTCTGTTGTTAGGACTGCATATCAGTGAGAGAGCAGCAATTGGGCCACCTCCCCATAAGCTGATTGTGCCTCTTGAAATGCTGGTTTGACCTGGTCTTTAAAGGAGTGGTCCTGATTTCACTAACTGATGAAGGTCTTCTCTGTTGGTGTGTTTGCGTGCATTTTCAGCTTTGATGCAGCATCTATTCCATCAACATGCTTGAGGGTGAGTAGCTAGCTGAGAGACACTAGACTAAGCCATTGTAGTAATACAGTACATCATTCTTGTCTTATCTGAAATCCCTGGCGGACATCCAAATTAAAGCCCTCTGACACAGCTGCTTCACTCTGCCACTACTGTATGTAGGTCACTTTACTACACAGTCAAAAGTTTGACTCCAGCTCTTTACCCACAATACGGGGTTTCATGTCTTTCTATGCTTGTTCAGCACAGAACTTAATGACAGCCTAAGTGTATATGTATGTTCTTCTCCCACAGTCGCTCTTTTACGGGGCCTCTACATGACGTGCCTGAGTGAGTGGCACGAGTGGGGTGACTGAGTTCACCGTGTGTGTGTGTGAGACGGAGAGACAAAAAGAGAGGGAAGGAGATAGAGATAGACAGGACAACCGGGGTCGACTGACCACAGAGGAATTCTCCCTGCAGGCCTCATTGCCCACAGCTGATCGCAGCACATGGTAATTAGCGTACCTCAGTGTACACACAGACACGCATACACACTCGTACATGGCAAAAACACATTTTTTTTCCGCACATAACTTTTACTTCGTGTTAAGTTGTGTGCAATGTGTCGCCTACAAAATCTGAGACTTTCCTGAAAGCTCTCAGATGTCGTGCGTCCTTGGAGGAACATGGCGGCACAGGACTTTGTCACACGTATGATAGCGCCCCGTGGAAGTGGATCAGGCAGTATTTGCCCTAAGAACAATGTTTGTTTCAACATGCGAGGAAACCAGATGGGTGGAGTCAACGAAACCAGGACAGTCCAGGATGGCTGTCAAACACTGTCACGTTTAGAAAAGCACACAAAGCTGAGGACATACTGCTCTGAAGAGCATCGAGGTTTTATTATTCATCACAGGACACAAATATTTTCCCACTGAAGCTTAGCAGATGACTTCATAATGCATTATATCAGTGCCTTCCAAGGTTGGACGTGATGTTACGCTCACCAACAAGTGCATGTATCTGCTCTACAGAAAACAATTGCCACTTGTTTCACATGTTCAGCCTCGCTTTCACCACATCTGCTGTACATATGGTTTGCTCTGCAAATATACAGTTTGTATTGAAACTAGATTATATGTACCTTGCTAGGTAATGTGTGGTATTGAGGTGTTGACCATCATATGACCGGATCATCACTGCACTGCAATAAAAACACAGCCACATGATCTCCACACACAGACACGCGCGCGCACACACACACACACACACACACACACATACTGGTTCAATGGGAGACATCACACCGCCCCTTTCTCTCTTGACTTTGCTGCCGCACCCGCTGTCGACATAGCAACCCTCAACGAGTCTGATGTCACGGCCACCTTGACTGCACCCTCCTCTTCTCTTGGTGTGTGCTAATTGATCATGAGACTATGGAAACACATAAGAGGGCAGAGGGGGGGAGAGTTAGAGAGAGAGAAGGAGACACACATGAGAAAAGATACATGTGGAGAGAGGTAGGGGGAAAAAAAAAAAAGGGAAAGTCCCCCCCCAACTGAGTTAATTTAGATTTATTGAATCACTCTTTGACGTCTTTTTGTCAATTACTGTACAAACTCCAGGAAACTTTTGTAACTTTTGGGAAGTGGCTCAAGATTTCTCAGAGAACTTTATGAAATGAAATCAGATTTTTGATGAAATGTAATAACAATAATTTCATACCTTTTTTTTATGCCCCAAACCAACAAACAGCAAGGAAAACAAGGTCATTAGTTCCTTCTCGGGACTTCCTTGTGACCTAAATTGTATGCTTCATGGTAAGTTGTGTACAATACGTTGCCTACAGTCATCCTACTGTCCACACGGTCACATGAATGTTGCTTTCTATCCCACAGGCTGGTGCAGGAGCCTTTGGCTGAAAAATCCTATGAGGAACTACTTTATAATGCGTCCCAATCTATGTAATCTATGTGGTGTTGTTTAGCTTGTCACAGGAAACACATGACTCAGGGTGGATGTATGGTACGTGCAACATGGGGGTTGGATGTTTGGTTTGATTTGTTCTAATATTTGAGGTGAAAAAAACATAGAAATGATCAATTTTTTAATACAAAACTTAATATTAATATATAATTGTTTTTTGTCAGTGAATTAAAAACTGACCAGTGCTGCTAATGGCAGCTGAATGGAATATAACCTAATTACTGTTTAAATGTAAATTCTCTGCTGTAGCTCCTGATCAGTAAGTTTCCTACGCTCCTCAATTATATTTTGTTTAGGGGCAGACTGAGCCAGGTAACCTGATGTACTTTGGCTATTAATGTGTCTGTCAGCTGTGTTTTCTGACATTCTTGGCAGAAACAGAACTATGTGCTAAACACATTACAAAAAAACAACCTAGACAAAGAGACCGCTCAACATTTCTAAAAAGCTAACCTCATGTATCATGATCAGGTGATATCAAAGTGGCATTAGCCAGTTTCAAGTACAGTCATGTGAAAATTAGACTTTTCACATGACTTTATGCTGTCCTGTGAAAAAATAAGTACACCCTTACTGCTTCCATAGGAATTAAGAAGGTGAGTAGCAGCCAGGTGCTGATAATCAAATGCGCTTGATTAATTGATCATCAGCAAGTGTGACCACCTCTATAAAAGCAGATGTTTTGGCAGTTTGTTGGTGCATTCATAACACAATCTTCCCAGCAGTGGATGTCCTAGCAAATTCACTCCAAGGTCAGACCGTGCAATGCTCAGAGAAATATTAAAGTTCATGACAGTACAATTAGAAAAAGACTGAACAAGTATGGCTTGTTTGGAAGGGTTGCAGGAGAAAGCCTCTTTTCTCTAAAAAGAACATGGGAGCACATCTTAGATTTGCAAAGTTGCATCTGAACAAAGCACAAGACTTCTGGACCAATGACCTTTGGACAGATGAGACCAAAGTGGAGATGTTTGGCCATAATGCACAGTGTAATGTTTGGTAAAAAACCAGCACAAACACCTCATACCACCTGTCAAGCACAGTGGTGGAGGGGTGATGATTTGGGTTTGTTTTGCAGCCACAGGACCTGGGCACCTTGCAGTCAGTGAGTCAATCGTGAACTCCTCTGTATACCAAAGTATTCTAGAGTCAAATGTGAGGCCATCTGTCTGAAAGCTGAAGCTTGGCCAACATTGGATCATGCAACAGGACAATGATTGCAAGTGCACCAACAAATCTACAACAGAATGGCTGAAAAAGAAAAGAATCAAGGTGTTGCAATGGCCCAGTCAAAGTCCAAACCTCAAGCTGATTGAAATGCTGTGGTGGGATCCTAAGAGAGCTCTGCATCAACGACTGCCTGCTAACCTCAATGAACTGACACACTAGCAAGGACCCCAAATGTGAATGAACGTTTACTGATACTGAAGCGAAGAGCTAGACCGGAGGCTGCGGTTTGGGGAAGGCCTCATCGAGGATCGATGGCGGCTCCTGGGCCTGGCAGATCCCCTTGATACCTCTGAGAGATCCCCCTTTCATCTTTGAGAGGTTGACAACCAGAGAAAAGGGTGTGTGTCGTTTGGGGTGTGGTCCAGCTCCTGAAATTCAGATAAATGATCTCCAAAAAGAAGAGTGGGCCAAAATGCCTTCACAGCAATGTGAGAGACTGATAAAGTCATACAGAAAACAATTATTTCAGGTTACTGCTGCTAAAGGTGGTTCTACAAGCTACTGAATTATAGGGTGTAATGCTAATGCTACTGGTCAGGTAATCTGAAGTAAACAAGTAAAGAGTGTCTTTTCCATTTTGTTGAATAAAACTAACAAATTAAATAAGTGAAATAACTAAAATTAATGCACATTTTGGCCAAAGACTAAAACTGAGAGCAAATCGATGTTAGGGACTAAAATTTACAACACACCACCAAGTGCTGTGGACTTCTTTTTGCCTCTCCATCTTCCACTGAGCCACAGTCGGTCCACTGCTAATCTGCTTGCTTAAGCATTTGGTTCTTTAGTCTTTTCGAAAAATAAAAAATAAAAATCATGCGTCATGTACCTTGGGCTCACAGTTCACGTCTGAAGATAAATTAGCATCCACTTTAACACTATTCAAAGTGTTAACAGTTAAACAGAAACTTCTATCGCTTTCATAACCACCACAAAAAAACAAAAAAACCTTTTTGCTGTATTCACCATGTCTAAATAAAGATCTACTTGAGCCCTCAATTATTAAAAGAATAGTCTGCTTTCTTGCTGATAGTTTAATGAGAAGATTAAAACTATTCTCACGTCTTTACATTAACAGCTGGCATCTCTCTGTTAAGGCAACAATAGCAGTCTACCAAAAACCTTAAAGCTAGCTAATTAACTCTTGTTTGATACATACAAATTCATATTCAAGCTTCATATGCACAATTAAATATGAAACCAATCTGTATTAAAATATGTGGCTGTATGTGGGTAATAAGTACACCCACCTACCCACCCAAGTCCATACAGATGGACATTAAGATCATGACACAGTCTAGCTTTTTGAAAACTCTTATTACACTCATTACTGTAAGTGCCACCCTCAGGTCAGCATGCTGAACTTTGGCCTTTTGGCCCCAAAAATGTAGCTAACCTGACCTCTCTGATAGACTACTTATAGAGTCACGTACTGCTTATCTGATGTATGTGGAACTGTCAGTCCAGACTGCTGATCCAACATGGACTGCACTGCACATGGTGACCTTTAGCAGGATCCCAGGTGGCCCCTGGATGCCCACAGGAAATGAAAGACAAAGGAACTGAGCATGTGTACAGTGTGAAACAAATTACTGAATCTCAAGGGTCACTTGATACACGTATGTGTGTCATATGATTACATTAGTGAGACTGAGTACGCTTCTGTGCCTCTGAACTTCCTGGTAATATAGCTTCAAATGCCTTTAAAATACATAGTATAATACAGGGATACATGGATGGCTACATGGGAATTCATGTGTATTTATCCACTAAAAACTGCTTCCTTAACCCTTCATACGTTACTCATCCAGACCTCTGTGTCCATTTTTAAACTGACCCATTTCAGCATCAACCTACAGAGCATTGTTTTCATACAGTAAGCATAACACATGCAACTATGTTACGTTTCCATACAGTAAATTTGCATGCAAAACTACAGGGACTGAAAGCGTGGTTTAACCCTCAAAGCACTGACTCATATTAGCTCACTGGGGAACTGACTTTGTCACGCTTTTGCAGCTCTGCTGAGAATCTCACTTTCATCATTCTTCCCAGAAGGCTCTGGACTGATTTATTTGAAACAGCATTAAGATTAGAGTGAAACTGAAAAGGGCTCTTGCGATAAAAAGCTGTTTGTGTCTTATCTGTCCCTCTGCTGAACCTGCTTTCTGACTCACACTCTGGCTCCTCTCTTATTCATGCCTGCACACAACAATGAGTAGTGATGATCTTGTCACAGCAGATAGCTTCTTTTATGTTTTTCTTTTGTTGTTGTGGTAATTGAAAACATCCTTTTGTTATCTTTTTGCAGACGGAGGAGACTGTAAAGATAATTCCAGAGCTTTGTATGTTTCTGCTTCTACTGATAATAACAATAATTAATAAAACCGGATATTAAAAATGCACTCAGGGTCAGCCATACGTAGATATGGGATTTGTATGAATGCAAATATTCAATAGCGGTAAAATATGTTATTCAGTCTTGAGGTATACGGTATACCTCTACCCCAGCATATTTCAAAAGAACATACTGTTTTTGGTCCATATTGAGATGACAGCATCACACAGTTGCTGCAGATTTGTTGACTGGACACCAATGATGTGAATTTCCCTTTACGCCACATCCACCACATCCTAAAGATGCTCTGTTGGATCGCGATCTGGTGACTGTGGAGGCCATTTGAGTGCAGTGAACTCATCGTCATGTTCAAGAAACCAGTTTGAGATGAGCTTTGTGACACGGAGTGTTATCTTGCTGGAAGCAGCCATCAGAAGATGGGTACACTGTGTTCATAAAGGGATGGACACGGTCAGCAACAATATTCAGGAAAGCTGTGGCATTTAATCGATGATCAGTTGGTCCAAAGTATGCCAAGAAAATATCCCCCACACATTACACCACCACACACCTAATTCTGATCCTACCATCAGAATGTCGCAGCAGAAATCGAGACTCATCAGACCAGGATCTTCCAATCTTCTGCTGTCCAATTTTGGTGAGGGTGTGTGAATTGTAGCCTCAGTTTCCTGTTCTTAGCTGAAAGGATACTTACCTCATCTGGTTCAAGGTTTGATGTGTTGTGCAGTCAGAGATACTCTTGTGCATACCTTGGTTGTAACAAGTGGTTATTTGAGTTATTGTTGCCTTTTTTTCAGCTCGAAGCAGTCTGGCCATTCTCCTCTAAAATCAACAATGCATTTTTGCCCAGAGAACTGCAGCTCACTGGATATTTTCTCTTTTTCAGACCATTCTCTGTAAACCCTAGAGATTGCGGTGTGGGAAAATCGCAGTCTACATGCCTAAATGCATTGAGTTGCTGCTGTGTGATTGGCTGATTAGATATTTGCATTAACAAGCCCCTGAACAGGTGCACCTAACAAAGTGGCCGGTGAGTGTAAGATCAGGGTTGCCAACCCTTACACTGTCACACGCTTTCACCTGTCACACTCTCGTGCTGCCCAAACAAAGGGAAGCCTCAAGTGAGAGAGCTGCACTGTTGTGCTCATGACACAATGGTGGTGCCATGATTAATTGCTCATAACTATTAATTATTCCAGACACAGAGACAGGATAATCAAAATGATATATCACATACGTCTCTCAATCTCGGACAGGAGAGCTGGAAGATGCCTCCCACCCGAACCCCTCCGAATCAGCTGATTTTTCTTTTGTACAATAGGTTTAGCATATTTACTGAAGCCATGCACAATTTTGCCTCTGTAGTATGAACATTTTCTGAATTACAGGCCCTCCAAGTATTTGTGTGTTGAAATTTTACGCCTTGTTTTTTCCAGCATTTTTGATCTCTCATAACTTATTAAGTACAGGAGCTAGCCACATGAAATTTCCAGAGCTGAAAAATGCATTTAAGCTCTGTGAAACACACCAAATGTCAACCTGCCCTTATGTACTACGAGTTCCTGTAACAAGTAAAATTTTGCATGGCTTCATTAAATATGCTTTAGTTATTGTTAAAAAAAGACCACCTGATTCTGGGTCAGGTGGGAACTCAGATTTAACAGATGTTTTACAATTTAATCATTTGTTACACCCCAAGTTAAATCTGGAACTCCTTCACAACTGTTGGGACATTTTTATTTTATTGTTAGCAAAAGTGTTTTTCCTTGTCAAGTTTAGATTTTTTCACAGTCAGTAACTGCAGTAGTGATTTTTGAGTTATTTCTGCTGAATGAATGTTACAGAACATCTCTGAAGGACACATTTCTGTAGTTAGATGTAAAGCATCCTTACACACAGACAGAATTTTTCAGTGTTTTGAAATCATAAGCTAATAAAATGATTTTGTGACCTACATGGGCAGCAGACCTGGGATGATAATTATTAAATTGTGCATATAGGAGTTTTATTGGATTGTGGGGCTTCAAGGTTCACAGAAGTGAACTTATTCCCCCAGAAAACACAACACGGGACTATTTAAAGGCTTCAGTTAACCCAAATTTGCGAAACTACTTTCACTAAATCCTCTGATTGATAGTGCTATCAGGCCATCCAGCTAATGGAGGAAATTAAAAGAAAAATAAGATGGAGAAAGACAAATGAAGATCTTTAAACTCCACATCCATTAATCCATGAACATCTTTTCTTATCCAAGATAAGACTGACTCATCTGAAAGATGGTGTCATCATTTCTAACATGAAAGGGACTCTGGTTGGTGATGGAGTACAACCAGCAGCTGTTCTACTCATCAAGAATATACTACTTGACAATCTGTATAATAACATATTACAAAGTAGCAGATATCTGTACATTTCTGAGCAGATGCTTTTGTGCAGATTTCAGATGATTCTTTATCCTTATTTCCTGTTTCCTTGCACTGTGCCTTTGTCTGTACCTACAGAGGGTTAGAAAGCCCTCGGGTTGTGGAATAAAAGTTGTATCTGTTTGTGGTCAGACCAGTCATAACCCATAATGTAGAATGAGGAACATCTCTGGCCTGCGGGGCAAAAGGTTATGAGAAGACTACTCCTGCAACTGCTATTTAATATGGCGAGCAGCTGTCTATCTGGACGTCTACCTGCCTGTCTGTCTTTTTGCGTCTAATATTACATCTTTTTTTAAAATCTGCTCCTGCATACCTGATCTGCGACTTGTTTATGGAAACTCTATCCTCCCTGATGTGATTGCTTCCTCGTCTCAGGCCTTCCAGTCATGCCTGACTCACTTTATGAGTAGTCAGGGGACAAACACGCTTTCATGCTCCACGTAATGCTTTTTATGTGTGTATTGGGAAAGTTTTACTCATTCCTAATTGTTTGTGAATGTGCACAGATGCACGTCCTGCAGATAGCGGTTTATGGGATTAATCAGTTTTTGGCTTTGCTGCGTGTCGGGCATGTGCCGTTGAAGTATACGCTATTCTCCACGTATCTGTACACATCTCAGCACGGCAGAACCAGTTCAGTTTGGGCACCGTTGACTGAATTTTACACAATTGGATCTTGGTTTGGCTGACACACAGGCACACCTAGTGTTCTGACGTTAAGCTCAGTGTAGTATGGAGGCCAGCTGATAAGAGCGCTGGCAGGAGATAAGCTGGTATCAGACAAATATCGTTTGGCGGTGTTGAGACTAATTTCTAAACATCAATCACTTAGTTCTGCTATGTTATATAAGAGTTATGCTCCACATTAGACTCACAGCCTGTGATCTAAGCTGTTATGAGTTGGCAGCTTGTTGCTGAGCTTCTACAGTGTCATTAGAGGTCACCCGAGCCGGTACAGCTTAAGTTAGTTGACAAAGAAGAGTCAGTTACAGTCCAGAGTCCACGGCTGATAGGAGATTTAAAGATTTTTAAACTAAAAAAAAACTCCAGATTATTTAGTAATATAGGTCCTAGCTCAGCATCTAAGTCACATGCACATAAAAGTTAGTGGGTCTTTGGAGTTTAGCAGACCTTGTCTGCACAGACATGCACACAGCACTTTTGGTTAAAGTCTAACCGACATCATCTGCAGTGTCAGCTTCCATTTGTCGCATTACAGTAAACTGTAAAGAAAGACATTCAAAAACAGCACAGGCTGTAATGAAGAGACCCATAAGAGACATAACAGTCAGCGTTCCACCCTCGGGAATTAAACGGTTTGTAATTTAAATATGAATCAACGTCCCGATGATGTATTGGGTCTGCATTGTGTTGTAGCAAAGCCCACACATCATGGGACCGACCATAAGTTGTTGCAAAGCTCCAACATCTGCAACTTCCCAGGCAAGAAAAAGAAAGACTGAAGATGAACTGATGAACATTTTGTTTAGTAACACAATAGGCTTGTTTCTGATTACACACAGAGCATTTCCATTTGTAAGAAAGAGAACAAATTCAAAATGAATCCGCAGATTCCCATTAACACACATACACACACACACACACACACACTTTGAGAAGTTTAAGAACTAAGGGAGTACAGCACCATAAGATGCTTCCACACCAAACAATTCTGAGGATGCCTGGCGGTAAGTACCCACTGGAGAGGTCCCACTTGAACTACATAACGTCCAAGCCTTTTTTTCTACTTGCATTCACAGAGCTAAGAGGAACTGAAGTGATGTAATAGCCAGCAATTGGTAATGCCACTTCAACTCTTCTTGTAGTCTTTTATTTTCTTGTGATCTCTTTTCAGGCTCCTTGTTTTCTCTCTACATTGTGTTGCTGTGTGATGGATGCCTAGTAGCAAACTAAAGAAAAGTGAAAGTGAAGGTTTTTCTGTTTTCCTCTCACTAATTAAAATCAGGTCATATTTCCTCCATTGCTTATACGATCAAGAAATCCCGGGCTTTACTTTCGGTTCATTTCTCTGTATTTTGTCCCCTTTTTTAGGGCTAACATTTAGAGCTCTAGTTTACATGGCTAACTTCTAACTAACCCAGTATTACCTTTTAAAAACCTACATCATCAGGAGTCAGAAACATGAAATGGGGGG